>JABASI010006560.1:0-10741 GCA_019776505.1 Tomocerus nigrus
TTCCGAATTGAATTTAGAGCTGAGTTAATCGGTTGGTTGGTCCGACGGCTAGGCTAACGAGAGACACGAAGTAAGAAGAAGAAGAAGAAGAAGAGTGAGCGGAGGAAAACAAGAGTTGCTCATCCAGATTAGATGAGGAGTCTTTATGTGGTGAGTAAATAGGAGCATACAGATATATCCGTAGAAGAACTGATGAGGGATCTTCGCCTTTTCAAGATAAAGTTGTTTCAGAGCCTTTGTTGCTATTGTAATCTCATAAAGAACGGATTATGTTCCCTATAGCCACAATTCCTATTGCGTAAGTGCATTAGGCAAGAAGTGAACCGTGACTGAACTCATTCTCGTTTCGTCAAGAGTTTAAGGCTCTCTTTGCCTTTTTTAAAGGCAAGGAACTGACTTGTCTTTTTTCCGAGTAGAAGAAAGAAAAAGCTACTTATCATAAGGCTGTTGTTTGTTTGTTCTTTGTTTTCGCCTTTCTTTCACGAGACTTTGGTTTCTAAATGTAAATGTTCATTTTAAGTTGGAAGAAAGGGAAACTATCTGGCAAGTTGCGAGTTCCGCCTAAAAACTTCAACCACGCACCAAGGAATTAAATTAACAGAGTCAGCTTATTGGGAAGAAGGAAATAAGGGAAGTTGTTTCTTTCCATTAAGACTCAAGTAGCTCCGGGTGGGGAATTTATCCGCCACTTTTATTTGGTGTGGAACTTTCCTCTGTAGCATTAACTAGCTTTAAAGCCCTTTAAAATTCAGATTAGCTCTTCCTTACTACATCCACTACGTAGGTAAATAATAATATGAAAAGGTTGTTAGCATGTCAAAAGTGTTAAGAATAATTTAAATCTTGTCCAATTATCATAATTATAACATCACATCCTTCTCCTGCTAAACAAAATGAACGTAGGTAAATAATAATATGAAAAGGTTGTTAGCATGTCAAAAGTGTTAAGAATAATTTAAATCTTGTCCAATTATCATAATTATAACATCACATCCTTCTCCTGCTAAACAAAATTCGAGGGTTAGAAAGAAAACGGACGTTTCTGATTATCAACTCCCTTTTCTATTCTTTCTATTTAAGGTTGGTGTGATTTGGTCCTGCTGTCTGTGTTTTCCCACTCCACCCTCAGTTACCAAATACCTGGATCTGTGATGGATGAAAATGGGAAAAGTTGATGGACATCGACAGATAAAATATCCACGAGCCTCACAACCATCGAACATTTTCAAAATTTTAATCTGAAAGGCAGAAAAATGTGACATCTTTTTATGCTACTCAAATGAAAAGGCGCGAAAAAACATCTGACAGCGTTTTAGATGAAAATTTTGAAAATGTAAGAGCTTTCTGTAGCCCGTGGATGATTTATATGGGGATTCCTATTTTCATTCACTACAGATCCAGTTATTTGCTATCTGGTGGTGGAGTGGGAAAACACACGCAGCTGGACCAAGTGACCCATCCCTAATGCAATAAATTCCATCGCTACCAAAAATCGTAATTATTCTTTTTTAATTTTGCTTCCTAAAATTGGTGGCTCTAACTTATTTATTTATTTACCAAATTGACTATTTATTTCCTCCATGTAAAAGAGGCTATTACATTGCCATACATTTTAAAAACAATTTTCCTGAATTTTGACTTAAAAATTAATTTTGATATTAGGTTCAATCTCCGCAGACGTTCAAGGTTTTTCTATTCGTTTGAGTTAGTTTTTAATTACAGATCCAGCTATTTGGAATCTGGAAGAGTGGGAACAGACACGAAGCTGGACCAAGTGACACCAACCTTAAGATATAGTCTTAGACAGAGATGGCGAATCATTGTGCCTAAATAATAGAAGATAATATTGACTTGTGTGAAAATATTTGTTTACTATTAGGCAGGGACGTTGTATAGGAAAACCGAAAGTTTTAAAGCATTCCAATTACTTGTCTATACACACCATGACTTGTTAAATTTAATATTTATTATACATCGAGCAGGGCACAGAAAGAACCTTTCTAGACTTACAAATAATTCCTAGGACCAAGTATACACGTTGTTCATCACAATAGACAATAATCCAAACAAAAGTAACCAAACCACAAGGAGTTACTAACCAACAAACATCCATTTATCTCATTGTTCAACCAGAAAGATGACCAAAGTGCCAACACCAAATTATAGTTACTCTTTCACTCTTTTCAATCACAATTGTGGCTTACACTTAGATCTAGACAAACTAGAGAACAAGATGGAGGGTAGTTAATAGCCCCAGTCTCAATCTCACCCCACTCCACGTATCTTTATCTCCTTTTTATGTGTCTCTGGCTAAAGGCTTTTATTACTCATTATTCTATCCACTCTGCTATTACCCACTATCTTAAAACGAAACGTTTAACATACCTACCTACAAAAAAAAACATTTGCACATGGGAAATAAGCGTACACATGTATAGTCATTCTTTTGCTACTACATAATCCACTAGAAAATAAGCAATCAAATACGAAATTATAATTTCTGTGTATACTCTTAATTAGCCTTATGGAATTACTAGCCCGTCTATATCCCTTGGCGGTCCCAACATTTCAAAAATCGAAAAACAATGACAATAAGAAAATGTGAGTAAACTTCACACAAAGGATTCTAGCTGAAAGAAGAGTTCTATAAATGAGACGCCACAAACTATGCACACGTTAGTGCCTCTCTGCACTAATCTCGCACACGTGCAAAGCTTTTAGCACTTTGCAGGGTAATACTCCTTAATCGGTTATTGGCAGCCGACACTCAAATATTGTAGAATAATTTTTGCTATGAAAGGTATCGATCTTCATGCTTATATGAATGAATTATTCGAGACCCAACTTACTGCGTACGTGCCCCGCACACATTTCTAAGTGTCTCTTCCCATTAGAATTAGTAATAACAGCTAGAGGACAAGTTTAAGAATTCCTTTGTTTCTACCATACAATGCTGAATTTTAATAATACTACGCCTCCACTACTAGTCCCCATAAAGGTACAAGCTACATTTATTTAAAAAAGCTGCGAGCGGAATCTTGAACATTGCAAAAGAGTGATTCCAGTTTTCAGATATTTTACGAGACTCCCTGCAGGAATGGCATGGTGCTATATGGCAGAATGCACCACACAGAATATAGCTGCAGATTTATTATAAGAAATGGAAGGCTATTGCTGGAGAAAAAAAATCATTTGTGTTTTGTAGTGGTGAAGTGATTCAGCAGTTGATTCCTTGGTAAATACTTCGCCTCCAGTCTACACAGCCCAGCTCAAGACTAGGAAAATATTAAGCCACTACCTACAGCTACAGTTTCCATTTGGAATTTCATATCTTTCTTTCTATATTACGCCACGTAGTAGAAATCATATAATATTTTCTATATCTCTTATTGTTAGTATGGGGAATATTTTTATGTAGGAGAAGGCTGTGTACAGACAGACAGATAGTTCCAGAATTGATTATATAGGGAGGATGCCTTTGGCCGTCGTAGAAAACTAGAAGAGAGAGAGAGAGAAAAGTCTTGACGACTAGTTCACTCACTCACTCCCTCAATCCAATCAGTCAGAGAGATGTTTGCGAGACTAGCAAAAAGCACTTTTCTCGCTCAATTGCATTGCATCTTTAAATCTCGTCCTTAGAATCAGTCACAGTCCACAGACACAGATGAAGAGCTTACTTACACATCTCCGTGGTGGAACACAACTTCTTTTGCCTATAGACATTCACTCATCTGAGACGTTACCGTGAGATTAAACATCTAAAAGCGCACAAAGCATTTAAAGGCAAAAGAGCATTGGGGCTAAGCCTATTTTTCCCAGCCAAATCAGCATTTACATTTTTCGTCTTATGCCTCATAAAACTAAAAATAAGAGCCGAAATTTGCAAACACTATAATACCATTTAAACCACAAAGATTTCCATCTACTATTCAGCAAAGTTAGTTTTATTACTGTTAACTTTTCTCTAAATCCTATTGTCTTTTTTGTATTTCTTACGCCCCATTGGGCTTTAGTTGGTTGAAGTTCGCAGACTCAAACTCAAAGAAATAGTGGATGTCTATTGCTGCTATGCTACTATGTATAAATAGTGGAACTCTTTTACATGCCCTTCTTGCCCATCACTTCCTTTCCTTTCAATTTCAATTCAAGAAGTCCTCAAGTGTCTGTCTGTCTTGTCTTGTCTGTCTGCTGTGTACTTTAGACTTCAGCCTAGTCGACTCAACTCACATCAGTCAAACTTAAATTCAATTCAACAGAAAAAGCCATATCATGGACATGAACAATAAAATATGTAGATATTATGTGATAGATAATAATGTATACGAAATCTATGCCACTACTGCGTATTTATTTACGTACACGAACAGTATAATGTTAAAAAGCATGTGAGTGACTACTCTAAATATGAAGATTACATTAGCAAAGGGCGTTCACCACTCAAGTGACCTAATTATAATATTGTTAATTGAGCTTATATGTAGGTATCGACAGAGAATGATCAAAAGACACGCATCTGCATATAATCATAGCAAAATAAAAATAATTATTTTTCCAAGAAAATTTAATTGGATTGAATCTAATTTTTGCTATTAAAGCTCAACACTTTTATGACTTGAAAAAAACATTATTTGGCAGAGTACCTACACTATTTGAAAATTATTTTCACACTAGTTATGACAATGGAGGTTTTCAGTTTCAGTGATTATGATCACAATTTCACAATAAGCACTTATTCTCATCCTTTCAACTTAATAATTGGGTCTCTGGGGCAGACACGAGATAACTTTGTCGCTTAATAATCAGCCAGAAAAAAAATCGTCTCTGGAGTAGATACTGAAATTTTTTGTCAAGCAGATAATTTTAAAATTTTGGATTATAAACGTCGATGTACATCGGCCATAAATGAATACCTCTAATAGCTATCTATCACATTTATCAATAAAAATTGTAGTCTAAATGTGATAACAATCCTCGCCAGAATCAGTTTACATCTAATGAATGACTACGTTTTAATGGACTATTATTTAATTCTGGAAAAATTCGTGGAGCATTTTATAATTAGAAGTTCAATTTGGAATCAACTAACTGTGTAGAAAAACTAAATATTCAAGTTAATAATGATGAAAAGAGATCTTAAAGTACCTACCTACAGAAGATAGAATTTCAGTAATGGGCTTAATGAAGCGAAGAAGTAATGTTTCGTGTTAGGTGAGTGAGTGAGTGAGTAATGTGAATTGCAGAGAAGAGCAGACATTAGCATTTATTCGTGGAGCTTCTAAGGTGGTTAGGTAGGACGCTATTATAAATAGGAGCTATCTTAGTGTCAGTTCTGTGGATTAAAAAGAGTGGAAGATGACGCAGAAGAGAGAGAGAGAGAGAGATGCTGAGCTGAAGGTTGTTGTGGGATTGAAATCCGGCAAAGAAATCGAATGAGAGAGAGTCACCTGAGGTGAGTTAAGAGTTAGCATTGCTTCGAGTATGTACGTAATGCATTTACGTGTACGTGTGCAGGAGTAATGAATGTGCACCTGCAAAGTCAAAAGTAACACCAGGAGTGCAACCTTAGGCAAGGCAGTGCTGATGATGCGGATGATGAGAAGATGATGGGAATAAATGGAAGTGGAGACGAGAGGCAAGATTGAAAATTGAAGATTGAGAGATAGCCATGGAAAAGGGAATTGTGAGTGAGTGAGTGGACAGGGCCAATGCATTCGCTGAACAAGAATCTTGTGATTTAACTTGGTCAGAACAGGATCTGTAGCTACTTATGCTAACAATTATTTACCGACTACAGACATTACTTAACATTCACCAGCTCTCGGCCTTTTCTTTTTAAAAACAAGACCTACAGTTTGCTACGGCTTTAACTCCAATCCACTACTCAAATTCTCCATGCGTTTATTATTGTTTTTAAATCTCAAGATGACGCTTTATGGCAATACACAATGCCGTGCGTCCTTCTGTTCTGTCTGTCTCTTACTACGTATTAATAAGGGCAGTCAAACAAAATGAATTCAACGAAAGGGCTTTCTTGCTTGCGCATGTGTATGAAGATTTTTTTTTGTCTCGCAGAACGATTTTCTTAGAAATCCAATCAAATTTTTTTCCTGTCGCAGTTTACATCAGACGCGGTCTTGTGCTTTGAAAGAACAAAGATTTAATTCATTGTTCAAAATAATCCTGAGTAATTTTAATTTTGACCATATTTGACCACCATATGAATAATTCAAATCTCTCTTTATTTTGAATATATAAAGAATAATTAGGTAGATAGAAAACAAGGAGAAACTAAATACTCTGACATGTATAATTTTGAATGGGATTCATAAGATTCTGATAAACCGGTCGATTTTCAACTCGCGCATGCGCAAACACAAAGCAAGTGGTTAAAAGATACTTTACTCAGATTTAGTTAACAGAATGACTACCCTGCTTATTCTTATTAGAATTGGGGTCCTGCTTTTAAATTTTTTAAATGAATTTCAGGATTAAAGTTTATCTGTAGATCCTAATGAGAGAAATGCTTCCCACTTGGGGAAGTGACTGAAAAACCATATTATTATGAAACTTTTTGTTAGGTTCCAGGAGTTACTGAGTCAATGTGAATCTGTGACTGAATGTGTGACAATGAGACAGTTGGTATTATGTGGGCACTTGAGATAATTCTCTGAATAGCGCTACTTGTTTACATTCTGTCTTGAGTTGAGTCTCTTGAGCAGGTTTGTTATTCTTGTTCGTTTGTAGTAGTAGCATGTCTAATATGTAATCTGCGATGTTAATGCGTCTTGCTTTGGGTCGTTGATTTAGAAAAAGTAGTGAAGTGAGATGCATTGGTAATATTATACGTGGGATCATGTACTTGCGTTGTGTTTGTGTGGATAAATGTTGATTTGGTTTATGTGCCTGTGGCACGTTATGATTTTTCAGTTGACCTGACAGTGTCACGGACTCGTGACATGCCTTGATGTGAAGGGATGAGATCAGATTAAGTCGGATATCATGTTAGGATGTGAGGGAATGCACATTAGAGACGGTGGTCGTGGTGCTGCTGCTAGGAGGATGAACTCGGCATGAATTCAATTCTATGCACTCGGCGGTATTTAGCCAGTTTGACTTCTGAGACTTCTGATCGTTGGATTAGCTTCTTCTTTTTCTTCTTCTTCTTATTGGTTTTTGTGTGTGCTAGATAAATGCCTGGTAGTCAAGTGGGTCTTGGGCAGTGGCACTGATTTGTTCAGTGTCTGTGAAGCAAGAAGTCATCTGAAAGAAAAGGAGCAGACGTGAAATAGTAAACGGATACGGGTTCCATCCAATTCAAATCTTTTACGACTTAACATAACTCATAAGTATAAACATGCGAGACGGAGTGGTGTGGTGAAACGCTAAGTTCGAGATTGAGCAAAGAAAGCATCGAGATTCGAGATGACCTCCTTGACATGTAATAGATGAATGGACGCAGAAGATAGATTGCTCAACTTACTTCACATTTACTCGACACTAAGCAAATTCCCTCACATTTCAGCCACCATGCAGGGAAGGACTACAGGGCTGGCCACAAATAACTCCTCACAAATAAATTCCCCCTGTATGTATAATTGACATATCATCTTTTCGCGCCTATAAATAGCACGCAAAAATATTTTCACTTCTTTTCAAATTCAACAAACTTGCATCTCATTTTTACGGTGGTGAAAGTAAAAGTGAAAAGTTAATGTCAAGATAAAGTTGTTGGAAAAACCAAGATGTCTCAAAAATTGGGTACCCACCACACACCCAACCCTAAAATGCGCCTATATAGGGATTTTAGCGGAGTTTCTGCCCCCAATTTTATGCACCCAAATTCCCTATACGCCAAGCAATTGTAAATTTGATGCAGAAAGGGTAAAAACGGTTTTTAGCGGAGGTTCTGCCCTCGAATTTCCTATGTAATTGTCATTTTAAATTGGGTGCAGAAACTCGGGTAAAAATCTCTATTCGGCACCTTGAGACATCTTGGGAACGCTGTGCAATTTAGAGGAGAAAAGGCAAAATGGCAAATTTAAAAATTAAAAAATTAAAAAATTAAAAAAAAAGACATTTTTTGAGTAAAGTTATTTGTGTGTAACCCTGTATTATTTAGAAGACAGGGGATGGGATGGGAATATGGGAACGTATATGATATTCACTCTGCGTTCTCATCCTCTCATCTTTTAGACAATGGAGAATGCAATGTAGAACAGAAAGGAAGGAGTGTGTGTGTTTGTGTGTGTACATGATTTGTTTTCTAAAACTACTCTAGCTACCTAATCCCTGTTATTTACTTTGATTTTATTCATAAACAATAGACATGCCTGTCTGTCTACTAGAAAATATTTACTCGTGAATTATTTCCTTTCATTCTTTTCTTGCTTTAAAAACTCAAGTGACTCTCCTTTACTAGCCACTCACTAACTACCTTTGTTTTTTCAATCTGAGATTATTTATTAGTCAAGTGTCTTATTACACCACTAGAGATAGTTACTACTGATATTTACATTGAACAAGGACTACTAGCTAGGTAATAGTTGTCAGTTAGTTCCTTCACTTGATTGCATTTGCGATACACATCACTGCATCGACTGTCTAATATATTTTCTATGAGTTTCATTTTTTTTCTTTTTTGTTTATTTATCTTCCTACACTTTTGCTGTGCCTTCTTCATTTGAGCTGAGAAGAGTTGAGAGGATCTTGGCTGTGTTTGTGTGAGTGTGTGTAGAGAATGAAGTTAGTTGATGTGATGTATGTAGACTACAGTTTGAGCATTTTAAGCGCTCCTAATCTAATCTAATCTGATTGTGAATACCGCGTCACGACACGAGTTCAGCTCAGATGAGGGAGCTACATTCTTTTTTATAGGAGGTCAAGATTCAAGAACTCGCACGTGCAACACTAAGCTCGCACCATACACCATTACTTCATAACAACCTCTGTCTCTCTATACATATACCTAACCTATACACATTATTAAACAGCGGTAGCCGATTAATGGGAAACCCCAGTCTGTCTGTCTGTCCGTTGCTGAGATTTTCATGAACGGTTTGAGACATTTCATCCAAATTTTCTGTAGGTTTTCTTGGAGTCTTGAAGTCTCATTAAAAATGGGGTCCATCGGGTAAAGCCCGTGTTTAATGGCTACACTTTATAATGTCAAATTTACATATTTATTTTCAAATATTTTTTTTAAATATTTTTTAAACAGAATATTTTTAAATATTTTTCAAATATTTTCTATATTTCAGGCAAACTTTGGCTATTTTTAAAATTTTCAAATGTTTACAATTTTTATTCTGCTTTTTTAAAGCTGCTGCTATTTTACAGCCGTTTTTATAATGGTTTTTTTATACAATATTGTATCTCGTCCCAAATAAACAGAGATATACGCACATAAGGGGAAGCAATATAGAGATATGAGAGAAAGAAAAAAAAAATATTGCTTTAGCTTTGGTTCATCACATCCGAAGCACACATAATCTCTTATCATCTAAAATTGTGTATAACAGGTCGTCGTCGTTTATACATGTGTATCTTTAATTTTTTATGCTCCGTGCATGTGCGAAGCACAGAAATCTAACGAAATTAGAAGAATTATGAGTAGGAGAAAGAAAAAATCAAGAGCTAAATTCAACAAAAACGAATGTTAGTCAGTAGCTAAGTTGTCGGAGAGAGATTGTCAATGGAGTAGACACGAGTCGCATCTTCTCGACTGACGAACGCGAACGTATAGTGCATGGCATGACACTTACTTTTGTTCACAATAGACGCACGAGTAGGAGAGACGGCTTAGATCCCAGCATCCCATCATCTCCATTCAACTCATCTTCTCTCTAACCAACAGAAACACATCAAGAACATTTCGTGCCAAAGTAAGCATAAAGCAAGCCGCTCGCTCTCTCTACGCTTTTTATACATTGCTAATAGGCTCAACTCTTTTTTCTATAGACATCCGCTATTTTTCTGCGCATGAGCTCCGCGAACTTCAAGCAACAAAACCACATTTTGGCGTAAGAAATGTACGATGGATTTAAAGAAAAAGTTTTACTTTGAGAATAGAATTTTGGGGTTTAAACGGACCTAGAGTGTTTGCATATTTCGGCTCTTATTTTTAATTACCGTATAACCCGATTCAATTGACCAGGTCAACTAATTGTTTCAAGCACGTCGTTTGTGTGAAAAATTAATAGTTGACCCCGGGAGGGTGAACTATTTCAAGTGTAAATTACTGTATAATTTGTTTTCGGAGCTTCATTTTCGCGAAAAAGTTGCGAAAACTGCGAGGGGGTCAACTATTCCGAGGGGGCGAATTGAATCGGGTTATACGGTACTTTGAATTTTATAATGACGCATAAGACAGAAGTTTTGCTGCTTTGGCTGGGGAGGATATAGCCCCAATGCCCTTTTCCCTTCAAATGCTTTGCACTGATTTGACCCTTCAATCCCGCGGTAACGTCTCAGATTAGTGGATGTCTATAGCATTGCATCATCAAGCAGCGCTCAGTTGCTATAATATGTCATATGAAAGTATGGGAAGGAGAAGAAGTGGAGAGGAGGATAGGAAAATGAATGTGGGTTATTGTAAAGTAGAAGCTGTGGATAAGTAGTTGAGAATAATATGATCTCATTGTCTCCCTCCTCGCTCCTCACTCACTCAAGAAGAGTTACTTTACTTTACTACTGTGCTGCATGTGGGATGTGTAAGATGTGTTATATTGACAGTCACCAGTTA
>JABASI010006561.1:0-10739 GCA_019776505.1 Tomocerus nigrus
TTCCTTCGACCTCTGCAAACTTCCACCTCGGAGACGAAGAATCTTCGGCAAACTTCCCTTCGGCTTCGGCGAACTTCTTCTTCGGCTTCGGCACACTTCCCTTCGGCTTCTGCAAATTTCTAGTACCCCACTTAAAGTCGAACATGGTCAATCATTCTTTCAATTGATATTTTTTCATCATTCATTGGAGAACTTACTCACGCACATGTCATGTTCCAATTGAGATCAATGTCAATATGTCATTGTTATTCTGCATGAATTCATACTAGGTAATCATAATAATTTGTTTTATATGAGACATAATTTTATAAAGTAAACATGAACAATATGAGGCCGGTGTCGGCAATGATCCTCGTGTACACTACGAAATCAAAAATGGTTATTTATATACACTAAAATTGTAAATGAAATGTATGCATTGGTAGTTTGGCAGCATACATGCGCCCCTGCGTTCACAGTCTCATATCTGAAAGATGCATTATGTAAAATTTCCATTTTCCAACTACTTCTAGATCTAACAAACTTCACTGAAAAAATCTGATTTTATGTTATCTAGGGTATGGGCATCCGCAGGCCAAAATTTATTGTTTTAAGTGGGAAAGCAATTGCCCTAAAAGTTGGAGGGAAATGTTCCTGCGGAAGTTATGAAATGCGTAAATGATTATCTGTTTATTTTAATGATTTTAATGGATACTTTGGATTGGAGTGCATAAACAAAGTTTTTATAGCAGAAAAAATATGAGCACTTTTTGGCTGTTTCAGACTTCAATCTTAATTTATATAGATTCTGGATTATGAACAAATCAATTTTTTCGCAAGATTTTAAAAAATACTTCAGGTTGCGATTGTGAAGCTACTTTTTACATGCTTAAAATATTTATTAAAATGGCTGGATGAGAACGATGAGATCCATTTTTAATTAAGGCTGGCTAGACTGTCTGAAATGAGATTTTCGGAAAGAAAAAAATGTAGAATTTTATCTTAAAATGGCAAAAAAATTGTTTAATCATTTTCTACTCATTTCTCATTTGACAAAAACACGTACATTTTTCATATGTCTATATAAAATCTCAGCCCCCTCCGAAACACGGCTCTGTACACGGGTATGCGGGTACACGGGTATACGGGTATGATAATCATTGAAAATGAACGCTCATGATTTTTTGCTGGAAATGTTGATTTTATCAAAGCTTTTCCTCGGTTTATACTATATTACATAGGGACTACAAATATTAAAGTATTTATTCGGCAGTAAAAATCATAAAATAATTATTATCATAACATAATAAAGCAGACATTATCGTATTCACTGAATATTCTTTTATTTTCCAATTTACGGAAAGGAAAAAAACCTTAAGTTGCAAATGATTAATTTCTGCCAAATCATTGGAGTTTAATGCCACAAAGGAAAAAATAGTGACTGTGGTGCTGGTGCTGAAGACTTTTAAATGAGGAAAGAAAATCAAAGTTCAATGAAACATGTAAAAATAGTTTAAATATACAACTGCATATTTTATTCAAATGTAATTGCGTAAAACTGCGTGCTTATATAAAGCCAGTCAGAATTTTCGTGATTTACAATTCTCAATAATTAATATTCATATTCATAAATAAAATATTTAGGAAGCAACAGTGATAATCAGAGGGACTGTTTGTTGTCGACCAGATCCCCTTTCAGTGGCCGTAATCTCAGCCAAGGTGAACGGTTTCAGGCTTTCGATTTCTTCCTGAATTAATTTGCGCGAGAAGACCAATTGGCCCTTGTCTTTGATCTCTAAGTAGTCAACATCGACGCTGAAATCGATCAGACATAATTCATCGGGGTCATACGCCTCGATTCTATCGACGTCATCCTGAAGCGCCAAAATGCCCCCAACGAGTGGAACCTCAGGGAGTGTCACTTGGTAAACAGTTTGGGTCTTTTCGTTTTTCCCTCTGAAGACAGGGTCCCGCAAATGGGCCCGGCACGCGGCTTCAGTGACGATCAAGTTGACAGGGACGACTGAGTTGTGGACGCCATCTGACGCCTCCAATGAAAAATGGTAATTACCAGGACGGAGAAATGCATTGGCAAAAAGCTCGACTTTGGAATCAAATGAGGTTTCTGCTGGTAAGAGGGAAGACATCGCTACAGTCACCAGGTCAGGGCGCCCAACTGAAACATTAACTCGAGCATTGTCGACGGTAGAATCTAAATCTTTAACCAAAATGTTATTTGACTGGGTGATTGGAACTTGCGACGGCCAAGGAAGGGTCACTCGAATGGTGTAGCCATTTGCAGCAAATTGAGGGGCTCGGTTGTTTTTGTCCTCGTACCGTCGTACCGAATGCTAAAATAAGAATTTGACATATTCACGTGAGTGCCATCTATACAACGTAGTTCTGGGTAAAAATCATAATCGCTATTGTATCTTGTATCTGGATAGATCATTTCTGTTTCCTTCTCCATTTGCAAGATAAAATGCAATCCATTGGCCACTGGAATTAGTGGTCACTTCTGGTATTACAATTACGCTGTGGGCCCAGTAGCTTCTTGTAGTCACGAATGCCACATTAAACGATTCTTTCCGTCTGTGAGAAAATTAGACAATTTATTTTTGATGCAATTTTTTAAATTACTTTACTGTAGAATAGAATACATAAACTGTGGCATCTGGGATGACCAAGTAAATGGCCTGACACCTGAAGAAAAGAAAATAATTTTTTCTTACGTAATTAGGAAGTCGCCGTCATAATCATCCGGAACCACGAGGCTTAATTTAAACCCTCACTTGTCCAATTTTCTATCCCGCATGTCTCTTTTTGATTTTCAAAAATTACATAGAAATTAATTTCAAATTAATAATAATTATTATAATGATGTAGTGATATACATGTAAATATTATTTTTAAAGTTTCAGTTAATGGATTTGCAATAAAATAAAGTTGACTTACGTGCATTTATTGTCGGAATAAACACAGAGCTAATTACGAATAATAAAATTGTACTCATTTTGTGAATTTTGAGGAAGTTGAAATTTTAATTCCACTCCAAGAGTTTTAAAGCTCTCCATCCATCTCCATCTTCTGCTTTTTATACTTTTTTTTACTTCAACATTAGTACTAGGTACCTATATACTTATTGCAAACGATCATAATATTATTATCATTGTAAAAATTGTTAAGTACCGAAACGGTGCTTTATGCGAGATGACAAATCAGTATGTCCGTCTGGCAGCAATTTGTGCTATGAGGATCCCAGGCGCACGGGATAAGCTAGAACATTCAACCTTATTTAAAAACACTGTGCTAATAATGTCAAGTTATGCTTTTTTCATTCAAATTGTTCATAAAGTGACAAGTTTTGATTTTCTGATTGTGATGGGAAATTTTTTTCATTTAACAAGTTCGTAATGGTTCAGCAGTGCGCAGTGGTACGTTTCTGCCGATAGAAGAGGGATGTCCGGAGATCGGGTCTTACCTGGTGCAAAATCTTTTTGCTCCCTTCAAACCTTTTTTTGCGCACCACTGAAGTCAAAAGATTTGTTGATTAAAGTTAGGTCACTAGGTCAAGATCATCAGGGTCATTCCGGTACTATTTTATATGCTTTGGTTTGCAATGGTTTATTCAATCTATATTCGCTCGCGATTGCTGTGGTGCACTGGTGCATACTTAAAATAACTTACATGTTTACATGTCGGTTCTGGTTCTCAGACTTCGGTTTCCTTTGAAGAGAAGTCAATATCTGGGTCGAGATAAACATTCATTGTTTGTTTTAGCCGAAACGGATATTATTCTGCTCATCGGTGCATGTATACAGGGTGGTCAAATTGAACCTAGAGAGTGTTGGACCTCTAATAACTTTTGAACGGGTACTCTCATTTTAATGAGGTTTACATCAATGGAAGGAGGATGAAATTTTGTGTTAGAAATAGTAATATAGTTAGTATCGGAAACTAGATCTTGCTTCTTAGGTCAGTGCAAAAATAAAAATGAGAGAATCTTGGTTTTCTTTGCAATCCTATATCGTTGTCTCACTTTCACCTTCATTAATTTATTTCTCCACATCTACAAACGATGGATTCATATTTCATAGTAATTTATTGTGAATTCCCTAAACTCTTCACAAAAAGATCCCACTCCACTGACTCCACATATAGTCAGGCACCACCACTTAAAGTCGGACATGATCAATCACTCTTTTAATTGCTATCTCATTCGTCATTCATCGGAACTTACTCATCAACAGATTGAAACATCCGAAAACAAACATTTTCCAAATTGAAATCAACGCCATTGTTATTTTGCATGAATGTTGATATAGTCATAATAATTTGTTGTAAAGTAGAGGTACATCATGAGATTGTGATTGTTGATTGTGAAGCTACCTTTTACATGTTTAATAACCGATTTTTTTACATTGGGCTGAAGTCCATTTCAGGAAAAATCAATTTGACAGGGGCTGGTTCTTCTGCGACTAAAATGACTGTGGACTCTAATTACGGGTGTCATTCCTTATCTGTGGCCCCATTAAATTAATCCAACATATTACCTTAATTAACTTTAACAAGGGAATCCTTTTGCGACCTACTTCACAACCATTTGCTGAATTCTTCATTTCCGTTTGATATTCGACTCTGTATCCCCCGAAATGCTTTTATAGATGCCTACCTATAAAAATAGAATATCGATATTATGTTTAATCATATAGTTGAATAGTTGGTATAGGTACTTATAGTTAGACATAGACACAAGGACATCGGTGCACACAGCCGAAGCCGATAGATGATAGCCCTGTAATTAAAAGGACCTATAAATATTAAATTAGAGGAATGAACCAGTAAATTGAAGACGAAGGCAAGGCAGAGACATATTATTATTTTGAATTGAAACGAAAAGCAAATAAATCGATTGATTCATAATCCTGGCGCTTAAAATAATAATGACTTACTTTCCGACCTGGCAGTTTTGTCTTTTTGGCATTTGGCAATAGTTTTATGGTATACAATGAACGCTGATAACAATGTGAATGTATTTATTATGAATGTGTATGTGCATAATATTATCATATCAAGGTGTTTACGTAAATCGGCTCATTTGCAATCATTTTAGCTTACATTTGATATTTTCTTAGGAATTCGCTTCGAATTTATTTCTCTGCATTTATATAGCATTTCCTTGGCTGATTCAGAACGACAAAGAGCCAGCATTTAAGATGTCAATAATAATTTTATGACAAAGATTTGAAGGCAGAATATAGCAGCGGGAATTCAATGCCAAAGTCTATCGAATGAAGACTAGCTAAGCTAAGACAGAAGAGATGTAATTAAAGATTAATAAATTAAAAATTGATGAAGGACTCCTCCTCCTCCTAGTTTTCTGTCATAAACGTACACATTTTAGATTAACGCAATAAATTTTACATCCGTCCTCAGTCCTCAGTGATGAGGTCATTCGGTTCGGATTCATTCGCAGTGGACAGCACAGGCAGTCGGGTCGGCAACTCTGTCTGTATTTGCCTCCAAAAAGCAGCATTCTTAACATCACAGTTTTTATAGTTGCTACAGAATTACAAACAATATTAAATATTAATTAATTAATTAATTATAATTAATTTCAATAATTTAAATATCAATAAAATTAATTCGTTAATTTCAGCAATTTAAAATATTTAAATATCAACAAAATAAATAAATTAATTTCAGTAATTTAAATTTAATGTTCAATATTAATAAATGTATTTATATTGAGCACATAACACTTTTGTAGTGATTTTTTAAATCAAAGTTTTTACATAATTACAAACACTCCCTTAAAAATAATATGGGGGCTGAAGAGCTGACGCTACATTCTTCACGTAATGTCCCTGAAATTCCCGAAAAAGTGGCCCCGGAGTATATAATGAAAAAAGTCAGAGAGCATGTAGAAGATGGAAAATCAACTTTTATTGTAAGTTATCATGTTTTCATTTATTTTACGAAGTTTTATAAGTCATAATAATTAATGCAACTGATATTATCTGAGAATAGGGAAACAGCTATTAGGTAGCTATTAAATAGCTAACCAACAAAACACTGGGGGAAAAATAATTACTTTTCCTTAATATTTCAGAATTTTTTAAATAATTTTTTCAGATGGCTATTTCAAGTCTTCCTAATATAAAATATTTCGGCACTTTTTTCCTTCAAATTATTATAGAGAGTCTAAAATTATATAAGAAAACCTTTCTTAATGAGATATCTACAGCATAAGTTTGAAAAAATATTGAGCAAATTTTTAAGCATGTTGATTCTGTTAAATAATTTAAGAGAACGCAATTATTTTTTGTCATTTACAGATCGATGGCGTAACAGAAGAGCAATACACTTATGAAGAATTCGAAGTGATAACCCAGAACATTGCTAGTGCTCTTTACAAACGAGGCTTTCGAAAAGGAGATACCCTCATTTATCTCACATTCGATATGGTTAAACTCGCAATTGTATACACTGGGGTTTGGCGTTGCAATGGAATTATGAGATCGTCCTATCCCGAGGACACACCAGGTACGCAATCAAAAAAAAACACATTGAATGAAATATTAAATTATATTTGTATATTTAATTACTAATTTCCAAACTTACATTTAATTGTAATTGTTCGTTGTTGAATTTGTTTGAATGCGAAACAGAAACGCTTTTGGAGCGAGTGGAAGAGTCGAGAGTTGGATGGCTTTATTGTGACGAGAACCAAGTGGAAATGTGTCTTTCCGTGGCGGAAAAAATCTATTGGGATGTTGAGATCATCGTGGCGGGAAAAGTAGACGAAGGGAATGGAGTCGTGTCCATCTTTGATTTAATGCTGGATGATGGAGCTGGTTCGCAGTCAAATTATAAATATTATATAACTAATTAATTGTAGTTATTTCAAATAAAAAAATTAAGTAAAAACTTAAAGAATCGGAATAAGACGCAAGGAAAATCGAGAAACCAATTTTTTTGTGTTTTAAATACTCACAGAAATCATAGGAAGGGCAATTTAATAGTGGTTAGGAATTTTTGACAACTTCTTTCGGCTATTAATTTATTAATTAATTATTACTAATTTAAAAATAAGTAAACGCGCGTTATCTCGGTAATCCGTGGACCAATTTCGACAATTTTCAATATGGTTCATCATCGGTGGAAATCCTTTGTTGTTTGTTGATTTAGAAATGCCGGAGCCGGATCTGAGTGAAGATGACACGGCGCTCATTTTGTGTACAAGTGGAACAACTGGTGCGAGCAAAGGAGCAGCTATCAATCACTCAGCGGTCATTTTTCAAATCCAAGTTGCAACAAGTTTACCCTTTCCAAAAGAGGAGCCGAGTATTTTTATTTCAAAAGGAACCCACATTACCGGCACT
This sequence comes from Tomocerus nigrus, assembly GCA_019776505.1. Classification (NCBI taxonomy): domain Eukaryota; kingdom Metazoa; phylum Arthropoda; class Collembola; order Entomobryomorpha; family Tomoceridae; genus Tomocerus; species Tomocerus nigrus. The sequence continues at coordinate 7,365 of JABASI010006561.1, forward strand.
ATGTTTCCTTTGGCCATGGCATGCCATGGGGGTACGACTATTGTGATGGCCACTATTAACAAAGAGAACATTTTCAGATCTATTGACACTTTCAGGGTAAAATGATTTCATACAAATTAATTAACCATGACACTCTTATTAAATGACCATGACTTATTAAATGACCATGACACTCTTATTGTTAGTTTTGAATATTAAAAGATTATAATAATATTGCAAACTTTATTTTAGCCGGAAGTAATTTTTGGATTTCCAACGATTCTTTTGCTGTTGGTCCTTGACCCGGAAGCCAGGGGCTATGACTTCAGCAGTCTCAAAGTTGCTCTTGCGGGAGGGGCACCAGTTACTCCTCAAATTTCGAAAGCTGTTACCAATCTCTCTTCAATCAGAGCTGTTTTAAATGTAATTAGTTTTTTTTTCTCTCATTCTCACGTAGAAATCTTTTTTAGATCCGTGGATCACATTTTCTTTAACGAATTAACTCGATCCATTTACTGCAGTTTAAGCGGACAGACAGACCACATTACGATTGAATTTTTTATTAAGTGGTGTGCAATGTGTTCCTTACTTGATTTTTTAGTGTTACGGGCTCACTGAAGTGTTAACAGTAGGTTCCCACTTCAACATTGAAGATCCCGACCAACTAACAATGCCAGGTAGCATTTATAATTAATTACTTTTATTTTCGTTTCGCGTTGTAATTTATCGAATTTTATCAAGAACTTTATAGTGATTATTTCTAATACTTGCTTATCGCTAATGAATTTTTTGCAGATTGTCCTCTTTCTTCCATTGGAAAATTGTTTCCCGGAGTAGCTCTTCAAGTAAGAGACACGGAAACTGACGAAATTTTGCCAGCAAATTCTAACGGAGAATTATGTGTTAAATGCCGTGGAGTTTTTTCACACTATTTAAACCACCCTGAGGTACCTTGTTATTTTTATTCTGCCATATTATAGCAATTAGTGAAACAGTATTGACAATAATTAAAATCTTAAAGACAAAAGTTAATATATAAATGGTAAGCAATATTTAATTTCCAAGGCTGGTGTACTCTGTTACTATATATGGATAAGTCTAGGACGGTAGGCTCGATATCGTCCGACTGTTTTCAAATTAAAATTCCATGGTAGCCGAGTACACCAGTCTTGGTTAATTTATTTTTAGAAACAACGTGCGACGTGTTTTGATTTCCTTCAATCTTTGATTTAGGCAACAAAAAAGGCTTTTACATCTGATGGCTTCTTCAAAACGGGGGATCTTGGTTATTATGATGACAATGGGTTTATTTATATCGTGGATCGAGCTAAGGAAATATTTAAATACATCGGCAATCATGCAAGTCATTTTTTAATTGATTAATTATCATTGGTTCTTGAAAAAGAGAAGCAATGAAATAATTAGCAATATAAAATCCTCATTGGTTTGAAAACAATATAATTTTTCAAATTCGTCAGGTATCCCCAACCGAAATAGAAAAGGCAATTAGCGACCATCCGGCTGTTGGAGAAGTGTGTGTCATTGGAGTTCCTGACCCCAACGGGGCAGGTCACATCCCCAGGGCATTTGTCATCTTGAAAGCAGGAGTACAGTGCACTTCAGACGAACTGATACATTTCGCTAACGGTAATCCATCATAAATCATAAATAAACAAGAAATAATGAACATAACATAATAAAGCATAATTCTATAAATTGTATTTTTAATAATTTTTGAAAATTGTCGACAATAGAAAAATTGGCAGACTACAAACACATTCGTGGAGGTCTCTATTTCGTAACTGATTTACCGAAAGGAAAAACTGGAAAAATTACCCGACATCTTGTTGAGAAACTTGTCGTCCCTGATTCTTAAACTAAAAATTTTCTTGTTCGCACTAAATTCAACCTTCGCCGATTGTAAATAATTATTATTTTGTATTCATTTTAAAACGTTTTTGATGTGTAGGTATTACTAAAACTTATATATATACATATATATTTATTTTGCAAAGCTCATTTAAATTATTTTTCAAATTAATAAATTATATCTTAAATATCGGCAAGAAAATATTTAATACCCTGAACTAATGACGAGCATTTCCCAATGAAAATATCGCAAAAGAAAAAGCATTTAGTTGGAAATTAAAAATAAAATTCCAGTGGAATAAGTTTTGATTTTTTAAGGGAAATAATATTATTTCTTAATGACTCCACCGACATTATAGACATCCACTAATCTGAGACGTTACCGTGAGATTAAAGGGTCAAAAGGGCGCAAGGCATTTGAAGGGGAAAGAGCATTTGGGCTAAGCCTATTTCCGGCATTGGGCTATTATTGCTATTTTATTTATATTTCCAACCTTTTAGAGGATTAGTAAATGTCTGGGCAGAGATTCTCAAGGCGCACCATCCTTCCCAGCCAAAACAGCATTTCTTTTTTCGTCTTATGCGCCTTAAAAATTCATTTATTAAAAATAAATCAGAATTTTCAAACACTCTAGGGCCATTTAAACCACAAAAATTCCCATCTATTCACACGATAAGACTTTTTCTCTAAAGGCCTTTGGAATTTGTACATTTAAATTGTTACTACGCCCCTATTTGGTTTTGCTGATTGCGGGACTCATGCGCAAATAAATGGTGGATGTCTATAAGTACTATAAATATAATATATCTAAAGAGTTATAGAAAACGCTTCTCAATTTTGTCAAAGATACATTTTAGCATTTGCTAAATTATTATGCCAAACGGATTTTCCTGGCTAATCTCTTGTAAAAAAGAACCCTGTATATAATATGTTGATATTTAATATTAGACGGATAACTTTAAGGTTGAAGAGGAAACAATTAACAAACTGTAATAATAAATAATCGATTGATGCATAATCTGGACGCATAAAATAACAATGGCTTGCAACTTTGGGAGTCCACCATTTCTTTATATATAAACATTTGAACCCGTATTATATAGATGAGAATCCGGGCTCCATGCAATTCAACTATTTCCTTGTTCAAGATTAGGAAAATCAATCGCTTTGACTCGGTTCTGTCAAATCATCTAATTGTTGATTAGTATTATCTGCTGTGATGTTTTATTTCATCAAAACTAACTTGTAACAAGGGAGGGCCAAAAAAATGTGTCAGTTTATATTGCTATTTGTATTCTTGTGTAAAAAGTAGTTTTCGTTTATTTCTAGCATTTATCTTTCCTATTGCCTCATTCAGAAAGACAAGGAGCTAGCATTTAAGATTTAAATAATTAATCTTGCCATGAAAAGATATAAAGGTGACAGCAGCTGAATTCCAATGTCGAAAGTATTATCAGCAACATATCGAAATTATCGAATGAAGACTTGAAGACACGATATAATTAGTTACTGACAAAGAACGCCTA
>JABASI010006562.1:0-10737 GCA_019776505.1 Tomocerus nigrus
ATAATTTTTTTTGACTAATATACTATTTTATGCTATTTTTACACTATTTTTTTCGCAATATCCTATCCATATTCTTTGATTTTGTGAAGTATTTTTAAAATGGCAATATATATTAATGCTATATTGTGCCAATTAAAATATTTCTACGATTTATGTGTTTATGTGTGACTATTAATTGTGACTTACGTAAAACCCTGTAAGCCACTATCTATATATACATTGCACGCATGATGTAATTGGGAGCCATCCATGCGAGCAAAAATTCCGTATTTCCGCCTTAACTTACGATTACGATATGATGATATTCAGCAAGGCAAAGCTTAAGAGGAGAAGATACCACTAACTAAAGATAATTGAACAAGTCCTCACTCCTCACTTGACATTAAAGTATATCTGTAGTGGTAGGTAAATGGATGTCAGTTCATTTCGTATGTATAAAATATGGTCTTACTAGGAGAAGAGTACGAAGTATGCCTGTTGTAGATATTTATAGGTAGGAAATTACATGGTCTATCCAGATACTACTGTAAATTCATTTGCAGCAACAAAAATTCCATGAGAATCTTCTTGACAATTTAAATAGGTATATCATATGTTTGTGAAGAATTCATGTTACAAAGTTGTTGTACATATATTTCTGAGTAATCTCATTGTTAGTTTTATTAGTATATCTTTGAGAACGTCTGGCGAATATGTGTTAAGGCTAAGCCTTAATGTTTTTACAGCACACACCACAGATAATGTTTACCGTATAAAGGTAATGTAAATTCTGAGTTCCCTCTGATGAGACACATTCATTCAGTATGCAACAACAAGCCTTTTTTCTACCACATCATACTTATTATCATATCAGTATTAGTCTACACGCTTCTTATTTTACTATTAGCTAACATAGCTACCTAGTAAACTATAAAGTGATTATCAAGAGTCAACGTGTTGGAACAATAAGGACAAATGCTCCCTGTGTACTTCTTTCCTGATGTGATTTGACTTGATTGGATGAGGATGAGTTTAAGCACATAATAATATTTCCAACTAACACTATTCTCCTGCACATTCATATTTTACTGCTGATTTGACTTAACTAAACTAACTGACCTCAGAATTTCCTTTGCTAACGAGGGAATCGCTGTTGGCTTCAATGTTCAAGAGGACTTGATGGCTTTTAGCATTAAATTCCGTTCTTTATAATGTGCCTCTAAAGATAACATGAGCCTAGACTATCCTTACACCTTCTTACTACCTACCTTATGTCGTTTGCTTTCAGATATGATGCTCTTGTACTTTTACGCATTTTTAACTTGTTACTACATGTATTTTTGGATGTACAATGCTATGCACTTGTCTGCAAGTGTGCACTTAGTAGCTAAGCCTCTTGATTGCGTAATAATCTGTCGGATTTAATTTCATGCTCTAATGAGGGAAGAAATAATTATTTTCCTTGCTGTTTTCTGTCGTCATACACATCAAAACGGTAACTTTTATTCATTAACGCATTTAATAGCTTTCATATTTTACATAAACGAATCAAGACAACATCAAAATTCTTCAAAAGCTGTCTATAGAAATATCAAATTATTCTATTGCTTCTTCAATCACTGGATTTAGTTATTGTCCGTAGGTAGGTATTTTTGAAAACTTTATTTTATGTGGTAAGGTGCTTTTCATTCTTTATTTACTATTTCCAATTTTCGGAATGAAAACCATGAGTAGATGAGTAAATCTCGGTCGTTTCAGCTCGAGATAAAAATAATCTTTTGGGTATTTTATATTCAGTAATTGACCTAGTTTTAATATTTTGATATGTATGTTGCTATTTCTACTCTTACGTTTATGTATGTGCTGAGGCAAAAATATTTTTATTGTAAAATCACAGGATAAGGGTGCATTTATTTTGGAATTAGCTTGTGGCTTTTGCAAGGAGATGAGTAATGTGACCTTAAACCTCTTTGGCCAAACCCTTCATGCTGAGGCTGACCTGCTCCGCATAGACGGACACAACACCAACATAACAATAAAATACGGCAGATTTAATTGATAATTATTCCCTTAACCTGTCCATATACCCAGCTAGCACACGTCTAGTTAGATCAATGGAGTTTCACGTTCAGCCTTATCCTTAAAATTACATTTATGTGTCTTCGTTGTGGTTTGGCATGTATATAAAAGTGTACTTTATTCTATCTACCTATACTCGAGCCTCGTATGTCAATGAGGACCTAATAGTAATAACATTTCTTACATCGGAGATGTACAATTACTAGCTTATCAAGAATAAAACATTATTAGCATGCTGATACTTTTGCTTGTTCACCATCATCAATGATAGCCAACGTGACGTGACTATGTTGTTTTGTAATTGAATGTAAAGAAGATTCGAGGAATGGTCATGGATTATCTTTAGCTCGTGTAGCCCTCTTACCTATAAAAACTGAAAACAGTCGTTGAAAGTCAACATTAAGCCCATTGCACACACGAAGGAAGAGGGATTGTTTACGAGAAAATTGCATTATGTTCCTTTTCATGATTAATAAACTAAGTCTGTGTCTTGGCCAATGATGCAGAGAGCCAGGTAGATCGTTAAAAGAAATAATATAATATCATTGGAGCAATGGATGGTGGTGTGGGCCAAAGAATTCATGCATTACAAATTGCGGTTTTCTTCTAGGTACTTTTAATGCATTTAATGTATGCAGAGGAATTATCATTGCTTTATCCTGTAGATTCAATTGGCAGACATGTTAAGTCGAAGGAATAGGAGAAAACGAAGCCAAACGACTCGGTATAATCAGCGTCTGTACCTGAGGAGTGTGTTCAGATTCAGACATTATTTACGATTTTGTCACAATTTCCTAATGCAACTGCGGTAAAGTAACATACATATTCTGCGGCACTGGTTAAAATGTTCGAGAGAGCATTGAAATCCTCCTCACTCAGATCCATGCTCAAGAAATTAGCATGAACACGTTTGGTTTAGTTTACGCATATTCTGGTTCTTTGGTTGTAGCTAATGAAATTTTAAATGAGATTCGCTCTCTCGCGTGATTTTACTTTAAGTGTCTTAAGGAGTTACTTTTGGCTTAACGATCGTTCTATTGGATACTTGACCATGAGACTCCTTGCTAGATTTCCTCTGCTCATACGACCATTAAAAATGTGTGAATTTGACGAAATAGGTTGCTCCATTGATAAATTGAAAGATATGTGGTGATTCATTTGCATATATCTGTACTACTTACATGTGCTCAAACACAAAATTTAGTGTTTCTTCAAGAAATAACAATGAATCTTGAAAGACACTTATAGGATGAGTGTTAATCAGTGACTTTTCGGCTGTTGAAATGCAATATCTCACTAAATCTTTCTTAGAATACAGAATTTCAATTATAAAAATAATTAATGAGTATCAGTTTGTATTTATGAGTTCAAAGTTCCTTTAAAAAGCAGCATGAAGTATGGCACATTATTATGATTTATTTTGAATCACAAGGCTCTCTTCCTTCCATCTATGTCATTTCTATGCTAATCCTCTTCCTATTAAAACATTCTAAGAGTCAAGTGCATAATGAAAAATGAAAAAAATCCATATCGATAAGAATTTAAGGGCAAGGCAAAGCGGCCAGCGGTCACTTTAAATTGACGACAGGTAAAATACAATACAAACAGTTCCTCATGTCCTGAAGCCATAACTCACATTTTTCTGTAAAAACAAGATGAAAATTACAATTAGCAATTATAATAAGTTAGCCTAATGAATAGGTTAGTAAGTTGAAGCTAATAATTAGCAGAAACTCTCTATAGACATATCTGAGGGCTTATAATATTACTGACTTAGTAATTAATCACTTCACAACAAATGCCTTTTGACTTGATGTATGAGAATGGCAAAAGAACTGCATCCGATTCCATCATTATAGAATCATTATATAGGTATTATAGTATAGGAGGATTATAGACAATGCTTTGCTTTCGTTAAAAAAGTAACACATAATCGACGACTTACCGCAATTTAATCCCCTCCTTTGCCTTGTATTCGTTTCCGGCATTAATGCATTCCTTGACTTAGACAATTCTCTCAGAATTGTGGATTTGATGAGAAGTATTGCAATTCAATTGATTTTGATAGCTATCTCCTGTGTATAAGGCGTACTTAGTTTATTTATGAATTCATTATGACGTCTACAGACAGTAACAAAGGACATGCAATAATTGCGTTTAGTCACTTTAGAACCTTTTTTATTGCAGTATTTTTTTGCAATTCATGTATATAGAAACTATGAGGTGGAAAATTGTCAGTTATCAATGGCATCCTGTAATAAACGTAAGAAACTATTGTGTAGTTTTCCCGACTTATTAAGCCCGTTAGTCTATAATATATGTTTCTCCATTAGAAATTCCTTAATGAAAACCTGACACACAACAAAACACTTAATAAAACAGTGTGACTTTTGTATGTAATCCTGATTTGTGATATTATGTAGGTACGCAAACATTATCAGCTACTGGGTACGAACAAACTCATTAAACTTATAACAACCTTATTAATTAGGGAAAATATCACACATAAACCTAAACTATTACTTAAGACTTTCATCCTAATGTCATTTCCATTTATATAAAGAGCATCTGCGATGAAGATGATGATGATGCTCGTTAATAAATAAATTGGTAAATATACGCTTAGTATGCTTTATCTACTCCTAAATTGTGTAATTAATAAATAAATTTCAGTTTATTTCATTTCATCGACTTTGTTATTGATCGACGATTGAATATTGTGTCAATTCTGCCAATTCAATATCTGCAGAGTTTATTTTTTAGGAACTGTATAATATTTCGAGACTCGTTATTGCACATATTGAGGGAAATCATATTTTTTAAGTTCAGCAAACACATCTTGTTTAACACATAAGGTAAAATTCATCAGACAGATCGAATTTTAAATAGCTCCGAATGGAAATAGCAGTAATACTAGTTACTGGAAAATGTATAAAAAAGCCAAGTAATTACAAGAAATATGAGGAATGTGTATGGAAGGTCATACTGTTTTCATATTTTGTTTACAACGAGTTAATTCCAAAACAGGAAATCAAAATGGAAGGCTGAATGATGATGTGAATTTGAGTTCATTTCGTGGTAAATAGTGTTATTTTGTTCACTGATCGTCCAACGTGTTTATTAAAATATCAGTTAAGCTGGCCTATGCCCTTCTGGTAACTTAAACTGGATGGACATCCCATGCATAGCCGCTTGGTCGGTGTAGTTCTGTCCTGTTTGCTTTGGCAGTGTGCGATACTGCATTGCATCTTGCATCCCATCAAACGCAAAAGCTTATAATAATGTAATGAATGAGGGCAACACCAAACTAGTTTCTCTTCTCACGATTCCCATTTGACTTTACGTAGGAATTGTTAAAGTTTAGTTAGATATTAAGTATAAAGAGTTAAAACTACCATTAACGTCTATAAGTGCCGTCCACGTCCATATCACGCTTAAGATTACTCTAAACATATACTAATGTGATGTACTGTGCATAAGTACATAGGGAGAAGTGATAGGGTTGGATTTTACCTCAGTTTATTCATTAACTTCCATTTAATTCTCACTCAAGTTGGATTTATCACAAAGGATGCTACAGGTGAACTTCAATCAAACCTCATAAAACACTTTATAATACAAACGTGCTCTTAGAGTAATGAGCATATAATATTATGTATGTATCTCCGTATTATATCGGCACAGCATGTTCCTACTTTGATATTTTCATATTACTGTTAAAAAGTACATTTTATAAGAAAATAAGAAAATGTATTGTAAAATCATATGCAAACTTATATCATGTGGAATGTCATGGGGCTTATAACGCATATTATTACATGACAAGACAAGGTTAACTTATTAGATTGGAATTGCTTACTTTGTATTCATCTTCAGTATACACGTCCGTAAGCCTTAGTCAAGTCAAACATCCGTTCTTATAGCACTTATCACAGAAAAATTATTGCAATCGCATTAAATTCGCGGATGTTTTTTGCACGGCAGCGGATATTCAGTCAAATATGAGGTTGAAACTAACCAAATCAAGTTAAAACTACATTATTCATATTTAAAACATGGATAACTTTAACCATAACATTCTTTACACACCTGAGATATCATCCTACATAAAATAAATTCTCAGAGTGCATCAGGAACACAATTATTTCTCTCAGGAGGTTTTCCTGTTTTATTTTGCAAAATTCAAGAAAGCAATGAGAATTTTTTTATGTTCTTTAACAACATCAGAATATTTACTATTTATTTGATTGATATACAAAAGATTATGCTTGAACTTAAAATTGCTCCATTACACACATAAAAGTTTTCAAGGCATAAAGAAAGAAATCAAGACAGATTGTTGAGTGAGACGTTTGAAATGATAATAATAAGTAAAATCAGAATTATCCAAATATTATATGCCAAATTGTAGCTAATACCTTACATTAGAAATAACTGTTTTAACAATAGACGAGACTCATCATATAATTATCTCATCGCTAAATGCCATTCTTTCTTGACAGGTTTCACTTTTGTCTTGTGTAGTCGATCATGGTTCATGTTGTAGGTTTTTATTACCAAGTCATCTTGAATCCACAGCTCTTTGTATTGTTCGATGTGTGTTAGATGTGTTAATTTAGAACGTGGCATTTATTGCTAATGTTAAGAAGATTACTTATTTTGATCGTGTGTGTGTGTATTTGTAAGTACATGGCCTAGGTATGTATTATGGACTTCAGCGTGTATTGTAAAAGAAGAGATCGTGATCGTAGTTTATAGTGACGAGCAAGCGGCTTGATTGTTTCAAGCATGCATATTGTATGCTAAATGTGATCTGACAGGTGTATTGTTGTGTCTGTAAAGAATCTGTAGAATTAAGTCAGTTGCACGCAGAGAGATTGTGACAAGGGGAGCCAAAATTTCTTTTCCACTTAGAATTTCAGAATCGTTGGACGCAGAAACGTCAATTATCTTCGTAAGAAACAATAAGTTTCTATATTTATTCAAAATAATTCATGAGGTCAAGTAAAATGAGCAAAGTACATGGAAAAGATGAGGCGTGACGAGAGAAAATCTTTTGTTCCACTCAATTTCAATTTATGATTAGCTAGAGATGATAATTTTCTATTATGTTTATGATGAGTTAAGAATTTATTTAGGTAGGGAGCTTTATTTTTAACAAGATTTCGGTAGTTGCTCATATTCTCTTAAAGGATTTACATAAGAAGATGATGTTATGAGGAGGGAAGGATTTGATTACCTACGAGGACAAGTCACACGCTGCTATTGTTGTAATAAATAGCAATCTTTAAAAGAAATGACCATTTCAAAGGTTGTAATCCTCAACGAGTCAAAACTTCTAACGAATAACATAATTCAAAATCATTTACAGGCTTTATTCATGGAAACTACTGATTAGGAATGAAAATAAGATATTATTAATTCATACATCTCCATTTGAAACGAAAAAGGGAATAAAATTGCGTTTTGTTGGCATACAGTTAGAGATAGGATTTAAACATCACCATTCATGTAAGAACGCATAAATTCATAAGTCTAAATAATAGAAAACAAGGTAACTGATCACCATAAATCAATTATCAACAAGGAGGCTCCATTTGGCACACGAACTGTTGATAAGACTAATATTAATGTGCACAATTTCCCACAAATTGCGAATTACTATTTTCGATAAGAATTCTTTCTTACTCTCTGTGGCTAGCTAAGAATGCAGCGTGTAGGATAATTTATTCATAAAAATAAGTTTCATTGGCTCCTATCACATTCCCTTTAAGAGTAACCTAAATTTAAGGTTACTGTACTCTTCTCACGACAAATCTTGCACTATACTGTAATATATTTACATTTGCAATATTTTTTGGCTCCATACTGCACTGTAGTGTTCTTTTCAGATCTTACCTCTCTGTGCTAACTAGCTTCCTTTGCTGTTTTTATCAATACTTAACATATCTCTACCTTTTCTAGTGCACAAACAAAACATAAACAATACCCTTAGCATAATTAGTACTTCATTCAAACAAACCCTTAAATGACTAGGGTAAATATTTACTTTGTAACTTACCTTGTACATTACCATAAACACATTAATCACCTTTAAATCAAAACATGAACACGAAACACTAATATCACACTGAGAAACTTTAATAGCATACCCAAACAAGGCACACATAAACAAACAAACACAATATTAACATGATTTTACCTTCTTCCTTGAATCATCACTGTAAATTCTTTTTTAAATCCCTAAATATTGTAATTATAAATATAGCATAGTCGCATGTATGAATATTTGAAGTTTCTGTTTTTCTAATGTTAACTTATTGAAGATATTCTAGTGGTAAAGTTTACCTGAAAACCGAAACTAATAATTTAAGTGAGTGATTTTCTCACAAAATGGCACTAAAACGTAAATATTCAATACATCTAATCAACCAATGCCAATTTCTTTTTCTTTTCGAACATTTTTTATCTACAGAAAATGCGTTTATGGGCAATTAGCTGTCATTCTATGCATTTTATTGCAAGTTACCTGACAATACGACTTAGGACATGTCTTACATAGAGTTAATCTCTTGAATTGTTATAAAATTATTCATAAATAAATTCATTTTTTTTATTGTTTCTTGTACCATTATTTCTTGACTTGAGTCGTAGGAATTTGAAAGAAACAAAGCAAAATTGAAGAAAAAATTTATATTAAATCAAATCGGACAATATCGAACTTATAGAAGATGAATAATTTTCTCAAGACTGAATTGTACTAGAGAAATAATTTGCTGTGTAACTTACGAGCTTTTGTTAGAATTTGACCTTGTGTCTCGTAAAATCTGATGGTTTGACGTTACAATTGAAAGTGCATGCATAAGTAGAAATCTAAATAAAAGGCTATTAAACTTTTCTCGTTTCATTTCTTCCATTATTCTCAGGTATGCGCAGTTTATTGTTTCATTTTCTGGGCATTCCTAGTTCTGTATCTTTTGGAGAATTTTCCCGTGGAACGTAACCGGATAGGAAAATATAAGAAGAATTACTGCGTTGTCTTCTCATAATATTTATGTAACAATGCGACGGTTTGGTTTGTTTCCTTGTCTGTATAACTTTTGTGCATGTTATTCCCTTGTAGGTAATTCTTTTTCATTTCCCAAGTTATGCTCTGTATTCTTACTAGATGAATTGATAATATTTGGATTTAATGTAACTTTTCCGGTTGTTTTAGCCAAAGAAAAATGAAATTGCTGTGAATGAAACAGAGTGTATCGGACAGGCCATAACAATAAAGAACTAGTAGTAGACAGCCACAACAACTGGTCCCTTTCTTGCAGTAAACATTAAAAAGATAAAAAAGAGATATATGTACACACAGGTATTTATTAGTCCATGTGATCTCAGGTGCATTAACTACTACTTACCCAAGTCCCAACACCAGTAGTGTACCTACTCATTTATAAAACATATTGCAAAACATGTACAAAAGCAGAAGATAAAGTTTAGGAAAAGGGTTTAAGGTTACTTACACTAAATCATCAAAACTTAACCTTACTACTGTATCAACCACCGGGCAAACTGCTATCGTTCATGTCTTTTAGGAGCTCGTAGCAAAAAATCCCCAACTTACTATTACACTTGTGCTTTATTATGTGAATCCGCCTTTTAAACATTCCTTTTATATCAAATATCTGGTCTCTCTGGTCTGGAATAAGAAAAACAGGAGGTAATGATAGATTTCACCATTAAATGCAATCAAAAGTAAGATGCATTATAATATTCCTCCCCAATGCATTGCACCACTTGGATAGTTAGAGATAACGAAGGAAACTACGTATATTTAACAGTGAGGACGGGATTGGATTTGACAGGAGCCAGATGGAAAGTGGATGGGACGGACGTGAGGAGAACTGTAAAGAACATGATTTTAATAATTGGGAATTTTATGTTGAGTCGAGACCAGATCAGAAGAGCAGCCCGGTTGAACAACTTATTTTTTACCATTCAACCTTAATCCCCTTATAGCTATTTGTACAAAACACAATATTGCCACCATATTATGCAATATTGGGCTAACACATCTGTTAAACCAGCTTTACTAGTCTTTTTTATACACTTGGCCACTTTGAACTACCTTTAAATTCACTTTTGTTTTAAAAGTAACATTCATTTTAAACTATGGACTAGTATTGCATACCAATGTGTCAAAATATTTTACACAACCTAATTTCATCCTTTTCAAATTCAAATTCAAGACTCTGGTTATGATTTTTAGGCACTACTTGTCTTTAATGCATTGCTTTAAAATACAATTTTAAATTCAAGTTAAAATTTCGAGCCTTTACTGTGCATTTATTATTGAATTGAAATTGAGGATATCCATATTATGATAAGCTGACGATATTCAATCCAATGTGGTATGCCAGCTGTCAATAACGTTTTATACGGACTTTCCTATTAAACATTAAACACTTCTAATCAGGTGGAAAATCCTTTCAGGTAAGAAATGTTAAAGTAATTTTGTCTTTTTCGATAATTGGTGTTTATTACAGCACAATCAGAGATAATAATAATGTATTACAAAAATTTGATGGCTTTTGTGCGAATATTATTGGTAATATGCGCATATTTATCATTTAGAGATTCGACAGTTTTTCCAATGAAACGTAAAATATTAATTAAATCCATTCAAAG
>JABASI010006563.1:0-10736 GCA_019776505.1 Tomocerus nigrus
GAATCGATTTTAAGGCAATTTTAAACCATTTCGTATTCCTTTACTATAGGGTTGCACTTTTGCATGCATCTGATATAAACACAATGCAATAACACAAACTACCTATGCCTACCTGTCTACAGAAATAACTAGGTACATTAGCTATAAAGCTAAAACGTACAAGTTTATTGTACAATAAATATTACAAGATTGACACAGTTGCCACATTAAATGACTATTACGCGATCGGATGCTAGCTAAATTCGCTGGCTTAAACTAAATGTAGCTGTAATATATATCAATAAAAATGAGTATTGTGTAACAATATATCTGTAGTATCTGGAATTTTGAAACCTTTGAAGCAACTAAGTATATGTTACACAAATATCTACATAATATTCATGGAACATACATGGAATAAAACGTTTAAACTGGTTGTAATTACTACGAAATTGCCTATCTGCTGACTACCTGTATAGAATTGTAAACCTACTTTTACATTTTTTACAAAAGAATGTTTTTTTTTCGTAGAGATATAAGTCAGTAGTAGTGCAAATACTATTTATTAGCAGTCTGCCTGCATAGTGTATTGCCTGGAATATAAAATCGTGTTATCTTCTCAGACGGCCTCCCACACATTCCCGATGTTCATGTTACGTTAGCAAAAGGGTATTAACTTGAAATTATGAAGCAATGGAATTTCGAGCAGAAACAAACAAAAGCAAAGTACATATTAGCCTAAACCGATTAAACACAGCATAGCAGTCTAAATTCGTGACAAAGATTTAAATCAAGGAACTAAGTGAAATATTTCTATAATTTGATTTGTTACTTCACGTACAATTGCACAGTGCACAAGAACTAACACGGCAGCTATTTATCTTTGAATTGTGAACTACGAAAATGGTCTGAACAATATTAGCGTATTTTTAATAAATTTACAACCTAGTGCACACATTTTCTCGAATGTGCAAACCTTTCCCAGGACACCTAAACCACCTTATGTAGGGATATTAATGCCAAGCTAAAGCCATTGCAGACTTTTGCAAGCACGTCACAATAAAATGCAACCGAAAAAGGGATAAATAACAAGCGGATACACAAACACTGCAATGCAATGTTACAACAACAGGGATATTAATGCCATGCTAAAGCCATTGCAGACTTTTGCAAGCACGTCACAATAAAATGCAACCGAAAAAGGGATAAATAACAAGCGGATACACAAACACTGCAATGCAATGTTACAACAACGTCACATATATACATACATAAGAACTAAACTGTCAGATTATAAACCTTTGCCAACGCAAAACCGAATTTGCAGTCATAGGACCAAAGGCTTAGATTGAAATTTATTTTATTTTGCTCTCAGGAGAACCCTAGAAAAGTTTCATAGTTAAGACCAAGGGCTGTAATGGAATTGCAACTGCCAATGGGAGGGGCATAAAGAACACTGTTCCTTCTTTCAGTGACTTAGGTCACATTTTCAGGATTACAAATACCTAATTAACTTGTTGTAAGGAGAACTAGAGCTGGGTGTATATTAGCCAATGCTAAATATTTACAAGTCCCTCCAGACTACTTTTTATAGAGCATTGCGAAATGTCTCAAAACTGTTAGGTCTACAACATTATTTTATCATTTGTAGCAGCCCTTTCCATTCCTCTTCTTATCGACTTAGGACGGACACCAACGTACGATGAATATAAAAATGCTTCAACTACATGCACATTGCACAGGGGAAAATATGCATACAGTTCCCACATTTACTACATGGGGAAACCCCCATTATTAGGTTCTTTATGCAACAGCAACAAAGATTAGCTTTAAAAGAATTTTATTTTCTATTTTTTAAATGTAGTTAAATAGTCACTATAACCATTAGAACTTAATTGTTAAGTCAGAATTACCACTTGTTTAGTTGTTTGTAGACCATTTCCACATTACATAAATATAGTTTTTCTGGCAATAACAATTGTTATTACTGCTCCCAGAATATACGGTTTGCACAGCCAACAACCGTGACCGTGACAGGATTTTTTTATGCACACACATCAATAAAAATTAAAGAAAATTATGGACTGCGAAAAGTGGGCTGGCTCAATTTCATAAGGTGCAAAATAATCTCCAGAAAAGTAATAGTAAAATGGCAGTACTGTAGCACGCTAGCAATTTATCACCTGTGTGCATAGTGCATGTTTATCTTTCCCTAGCCCTGCAAACTTGTTTATTCAACTGAGGCAGACTTATAACATGGCAATCAAACTACAGGCGTTATACTTATAACTGTATATGAGTACCTGTTTGAATAAATGTCTACCTGCACACAAATTATTGCCCTAGAGTAGTCATAAATGTCTCAAATAGGTGTGTAAACGCTAAAAATGAAAATAAATGTTGTAAATACGCCGACTTAGCTCCTTACATATTTAACTGTTAATTATAGTTATTATACCTGCTATTCAAAATATATCTCACTCATCCACTAACAACAAAACTGTGTAAATAAATCCTTTTACTGTAGGTACTACTTGTATTTCAGCAGTTTCATTATCCTATAAAATCGGCAAAATACTTTAATTTCCACATGCATTCGGAAGTATCACTACTCGACATTCCAGAACTTCGGATTTTCTATAGTAATTCAGTAAGGAAATAATTGCCACTTAATCCGATCACGATTTTGTTTCACTTTTATTACATTCGACACTTCGCAAATGGCAATAACAATCTATGCTATAGTCCAAGTGTTAGCATAAATAAACAGAAGTTATATTCCAGTTTACGGGCTTTTATACTAGCCCTAATTAAAATGAGACCGTGATAGCATCTAATTTAAAACCTACTGAATGGGCACTAGTTACGGAAAACTGGAGATATTGTTACGAAAGTTTGGCTAACAATAAAAGATGATTCGCTTAAATAGAAAAACATAACTTGGAAAACATAATTAGGAATTGATTTTTATATGATCATTTTCAATTGACTTCGACCTCCATTTAGAATTAGCTAGACTTGTAATTTATCAAGGTTTTTATGAGTACCTATTACTAGCAATTAGAATTATTTAATTTAACTTGAGATTATAGAAACGGATGACCAGGCTGAACTAATTTATAAATCTGCTCTAGGTATCTGGATCTGGCTAACTGCAACCGTGCATGTAAGGATGTTAAGAAAGTTAAGAAACTTTACAGACGAAGTTTCTCAGGAGCATGTTCTTGAAAACTTTTACCCTTCAAGGATTAAACCTGAGAAATAACTGTATCACTTCATTTTGTCTATCAACATGCACAGACATATAAAATGTACCCATATACATAATAACGTTCTGACATATAATATCACATCTAACTTATGTTTCCACCCAACCCATCCGACCTATTTCACATTTAATGAGTTCATTGAAACTTAATTGAAACGGAAATCTTTTCCCCCCTACACGGTTATCAATAGAAAGTTTATTAAAACACATTACAGGTAACTTGTACATAAACTTCTATTAGTAGACCATAAATTATTTTGTAACTCAAATATTTCCTTATAACACTTCCTTTTGCTCTAATTGCCAATAGGGTCGAGCGTGTTTCTGCATCTCTGCATCTACACATGTGATATAATTTGAAAGATGATTCTAGATCAGAACTTGAGAAAACGCTTTGTCGTAACATCTGAATGAACAATCTATTACTAAGATAAATATGATGTGAAATATGAAATGGATATCATGACTAACCTTCCTAGTCAATTTTATGGTGAAATTCAACGTTAATATTAATGGATGCTCTTAGTTGAGTAAGAAGAGAGGGGCTTTAATGGAAATACTTGTCGGTTCAATCATTCTTCTGGATCTTTCATAATGTAATGCAAACACTCGCAACTTACAAATCCAATTAAAGATTAGCAACACCAACTAAGTAAATTAATTTAACGCAAGGCTGCACAAACTTGGGGCTTCACTAATTGTTTTGGATTGAATTATGCCTTTATTCTTTTCTCTAGAGTCACAATATATCAATCATGACAATCGCATGACAATATTAATAAATAGGGCCATACTTTTAAATATGAATAATATTTCTTGTCCTCCTATCTGTAACATACGTTGCATAGCTTAATTCGTCACAGTAGGCAATTTCTCATCCTCTAAGAAAGATTAGTGTATTCGTTCGTGCTCTTGGCTTCATTCTGCTTATTATTCTTCTCTCTCACATTTTACACCACTGATATAAACCTGAGAATTGATATTTCATCCCTCACGGTATTAAAACCCTATTAATCACAAGTAACCTACATAAAGCAATAGCATCGCAAAATTTTGATAAAACAAATGGGGAGATATGTAGCAAAATTATCAGGGTGACATACTTGTTTCATTTATCATTCATAATGTTTTCCAAGTGTGGGTGGGCTACGCAGAAAATGATTTGCACGTGCTGACCAATTAACCTGAACTATTTCATTGACTGTCGTAAAACTCAAAAACTAATCTCCAGAAACACAGAAATAAAATCGCGGAGGAGTGGAAAATACCATCACTGTGCTATTTATAGATTTGTTTTTGCACGCATTCGTCAAAATGTCAAGCCATCAGAAGACGAGAAAGTTTGTTCCCCACCAGCCTTTTGTATTATGCTAATATGTATTAGTAGCACTATTAAGTGTGGTGATATAGATAGAGGTGAAGAGTAGAGTTAATACTTTCATTCCCCAATATAATAAGCTTGTCTATTAACTAACTCACTCAGTGGTATTGTTCAAATTTTCTCGGATGCTGGAGCCAAATAAAACAGTTCGTCATGCATGACATTCATGTCAGTGAGTTATGACAGAAAACATGCAAGGCCATCCATCGACTGTAACGCAATTGACTAACCGCAAAACCATTTGTTAAACAGCATACGTCATAGTCTGAATCTGAATGGCAAAATAATGACAATAATAATAATATGTACTAACGATATGCCTTATTGACACTATGTAACACAGACCACAATAGTTCTTGAGTGTTCAAAGCATTTATTTGACACACACAGAATAGCTATCAAAAATCAAAGGTATTATTAGCCTATTAGCCGGTTTCTACTAGAAATTAGACAATTACAGGCATAATGAATATTTTCTGTACTGTAGGAATTCAATCATCAGACACAGACAAGTAAAATAAATCCCACTACCTGCTTTTCATTCGTACCACAGCCGCATTTATGGTGAAAATGACAGAACGTTGGAGTTTTGTGTATTCTTTCACCTCAAATTGAAAAGCCAGACATTACAAAGAATTTCTAAGTAAAGTAAGAAAGTTTGAGTGTATGTGAATGTGGTTTATTGTAATTCTAAAAGCTTTGTCCACCTTTCTTTTTCTCTTTAAAAGCCTCGGATTAAAATGAAACGGTGACGACTGTGACGAGTGAGCAGGTCGTGGGTGTTAGCATTTGTTAGCATGTTGAAAAGGTTTAGGTTTGGACTTTAGCTTACACATTGTTATTACAGCACAAGGTGTGTTGAACTAGTTATAGTTTGTGTATTATTAGTATTTTTGTAGTAAGTTTGTGTTGTAGACTATATAGTGCCTTTGCCCATTGACTGGAAGTACATGCCAATTTGCAGGTTAGCAGATAGCGTCCAACAACAATAAACTGACAGTGATAGTGAAACTGTTCATATTACCGATAGCCATTTTTGTAAGGACACTCTCTTGTCTATCTTTAATCTTTAGCATGCTTTCGCTGCATGTAAAGTAATGTTGACTAGGTACTCTTAACTAAAAGGTGACTCTACTCTACACTCTGCATTTTGTACTTATCCTTAGAAAACACTACAGATGAGAAAACAATAGCAAATACTTTGGCACTTTGCCTTCTTTTCCTGACTGCCCAGCATGCATGGAAGTCATTGGAAGTGAAGAGTATTAGCAGTAGCACTAGAGCATGGGAATGTCTGTTACTGAGATGTACGATCTATCTATCTAAGTAGTCGTAGAGATAATCCCAGGAGCTGACTGCTGAAAGCACAAAAGCTATTTCGAATTTAGCTTTTTGTAAAAAGGTTTCCTTCTTACAAGAAGCTCAAAGCCTATTGAATATTGAACAACCGATTACATTAGTGTCAAAGATGACAATTTCAGATATGCTCTGGGAAGATCCAATTCAGGCAAAGCAATTTCAATGAGATGTTCGTTTGTAAAATTGTTTACAGGGATGAAAAAATTTTGAATAGTGAGATTTCTTAGTAATTTGATTTTCGTTGTCTGTTCAATGCATTTTTTAGATTCACGGGGATTTAAATATTCTGACAACGACAGAGCTTGCATTTGAAAAGCTATGATAACATTTCCATCGCACCAATCACACGTAATGTGTACATTCAGAAACCATTAGACGAAAACACATCTTAAAAAGACTTGTCGGCGATTTGTACTATTTAATCCAATATAGAATATTTATTGACATCGAAAAGATTAGATTTGTCTTTTTCGAAATATACTTGATATAACTTAACCTATTATACGAACTATAAACTGAATTATCACTAATGCAATTCAAAGGGTGCACTAAAGAAGATTTCAATCTCATGCGTTTTTCCGCATGTAATACGTAATGATTAGTAATGAATGATAATGATAAAGTAATTATCATTTCGGAACATGCTATAGTACAGGATTCAGCACAATGTAGATTTTAGCTGAATGTTACCGTAAGTAGTTCGTGTTGTGGAGCTACTGCAAGCAAGCCCTCGTGGCTTGAAGGTCTGTGTGTCTAGTCTATGCTACTACTCAATATCTATGGCAGACACTCCATCTAACACACACACAGTAAGTAGCCAGGTTTACTCACGTTTCTTTCACATATGTGCGAAATTACACTTTTCACTTATAGCTTTCTTTATGTTATGTGGATCAATTTGTTCGTGAGATAAAAGCGTTCCTTCATGGCTGCCGCATTAGCCGCATATGTGATATGCACTGGATAGCAGATAAAGTAATTGGCCGTGTGATGTTGAAGTGGAGACATGCAACAATTACGGGTTTTTCGTATCCTACTGTTCTACTTCTCTTTCGTTAAGTGCCAACTCCTTAAAAATTGAGAACAAGTGTTGAAAAGTAATGTAGAAAGAAAGGGAAAGCAAATGGTGAGCATTACATAGGTCCAGAGCAACGTTGTAAAGAATGCAAATACTAATTACTTTGTCACTGTTCAATGCAGAGAACCATATGCGTCTGTAATGTCTTAGAAAAATATCCTTTTCATTTGGGGAAATGGAGACTTGGGTCAAAGTCCTTACTTTTGAATGCCTCCTTACAGCATTAAATTCAGGCTGGATCGGTGGATCATGCGACATTGACCACATGCTATGGTATTGTCATTTCATTTTATTGTCTAACTAATAATATATGATCCTGATCTAACCTACACATTTTCCCAACCATCAATTTTAAGTAGAAAGAAAGTGATACTACTTACTTATAAAAAGGACTATAATGGGCTAAACCAGAAGAATTCACGATAACATTCAAGAACATCCGTGCGTGGCAGCTAGCAAAAAACGTTTCTACTCATGTCAGATACCAGCTATAAACAACAAATAACTCAAACTGTCTATAGGCGTAACAAAAATATGTTCCTACAATTCCAGCAAAATCTGTAAAGTATTAGATTTTTAAAACCCAAATTTCATGTGTGCATATACATATATTTATATAGGTATACAAATTGTACGGACAGGCGTAAATGATACCTACACAACACAGATATCGATGATGTCATTATAATATGCGATTTTGTGAAACACTGGCGAAATACTATCGTATAGATACAGAATAGATATATTATGGTGTTCCAACCAACAACATCTACATTTTCAACTACCGTATATCTCGAATTAGTTCACCCTCCCCCCGGCGAACTATTGTATTTTCGCAAAATTTTAGCCACGAATTCGAAACTCACATGTAATTTACACTCCTCACAGTTTACCCCTGGGGTGAACTACTATATTTTCGCATAAAAGGGTATGGTGAAACAATAATTTACCGGGTCTAATTAATTCGAGATATACGGTATTTTAAAATGTAAAATACATCTCTTCTTGGAGGTATTGAAGGGATGATCAAAATGTTATGGGATTCCGACACAGTCTTGTTAGTTTGCAGAATGTACTCTCCTTGTTCAAAATCGATATTTGATTGATGGAGAGAAAAATCTTTTGAATTTTCTATGCTTGGCCTCTATCATCCTCGATATGTAGCCCATATGGACAGACTGAAAAACGTGCTACATGGTAATCTCCTATGGAAATAGGATTTGAAGCTTACTGCGAATGTAATGTACTTGTCGCAGAAAATGTTCTATATAGCTATCCTATCAAAATCAAAATTCTACTCAGAGGATCCATTGGAATGTTTAATATACTTTCCTTCCTTTACTTTTCGTGTACTGACGACTGAAAAATATTATCTTTCACAATATTTCTAGAAGACAGGTTTTGTGTATTTTGTGATAGCAAATACAGTTGAATTCCCGGAATATAATATTGTTTACTTCGTTCGACATGCCCCGAAGTATTTATGTGCAATGTGAACAACATTTGTTCGAAGAGTAAGTTTAAATTATGTTTATTGTCTAATTAATTTTGAAGGCGATGTGTAGTAGACTTTGGCAGATGTCTTTTGCGTGGGGGGAAACGATCATTAGAGTCTTTACTAAGCTGTCTTCCATAAAAATTCGATTTGCTTACTCAAAATGGTAATACCAGAGCTACTAACACAAGTTATCAGAGCCTGTCAGGATTATAATGTTGCAGTATAAATAAAGTAGTCGGATCACTGCAGTCTTTTATGATACATATAAAGTGTTATAGTATGCATATAGCTTACCCAAAGCCATTAATTAAATACTGACACTATTACATGGATTAAAACATTAAAAGATTCCAACTATAAATTGCAAAAATAAAAGTTATCAGTATGCAAACTAATTGCGTTTATACAGTTTACTTTTATGACCAATAAAATTGGGTTTAAGTTTTAATATTATAGTAACTACCTATATTGGTTTTCCTATAAATGCACCGTAGGAGAAGGTTAAAGAACGAGTTAGGAAGTTTAATGTGTATTCTATGGAATTTTTTAAAGAATACAGTTGAAGTACACTTAGAATATATAAATATATAGCTGGTGTAGTTTTAGTTAAGATTTTGGCATTTGGCACTCTGAAATAGACGCAAGACGTGGACGTGGACCTAGCAGTGGCTTAAATAATGCTTCACTACGAATACATAGAAAATCATTAAGTTGTTAATTAGAAAAGCAATTAGCAATGCCAATATTACCTACACCATTAAATCCATTAACTGCAGCAGAGTGACTGAACAGATAGAATTATTTAGGTAGCGAAACATTTTAAGAAAATTAACATTTTTATGGGAAGTAAATGCATCCGTGTTGTAATATCAATAACATTTGCATAGACATACAAAATGATTATGCCATAAATAGTAGTGCTATCCCTTTTAGCAGGTTAAGATCTACAAACTTACCTATGTGTCTCTGTCTCCGTCATCCAGAGGAGAAATGGTGAATTTGCATGCATATCTGAATGCTAAACAGTTTCCATCCTGCCATAAAAACTGAAGAAACTCCCTGTCTGCCCTAACCCGTAATGTATTGAGGACGGAATGTTTACTCCAACTCGAACAAAATAGACATAAAACTAGCAATGAACAGAGATAATAGACGAGGAAATTACATGGCGACTTTCTATCTATGCACTTAATTTTAGGAGTCAGATGCTAGGCAAGAGGGAGAGTGACAGGCAGAGCATGGTAAATTGTTATTGCAAGTTGATTCATTTACAGTAAACAGGAAAGGGTCCAGTAATATCTCCAGCCCTAAAATAACGACGCAAATTGTATCATTTTGTTTGCAATGTAGTGTGGATAATTGATTCTGTGTTATGGTTTGATGTACGAAGTAGATCTCCTCAATTCAATTAAGATTAACATAGATGATGGGTCTTTCCTTTCGCCAAACAGCACACAGGCTCCTGTCACTTACTTTTTAACAACCGTGAAATATTACCGGATAAATTACATTGCGCATTTCTAAAGTCCTTAAGTCTACTCTTCAACATAATATTTTCGTCAAGACCTGTGCACATACGTCACAGGTACTTATTTTGAACTAATCCCATTGCGCCTCGCTTTTCAATTTCCCTACAAGACCATCAAAATGCTGCAGATTATATCAAGACCGTCAAACGCTACCCTGAAATTGGACAATTGTCAAATAACGAAATCTAATAAGTTAAGTCAACTTTAGAGGTTGCCTACTGGGACCACCTACCAAAAGACAAGAATGAGTAAAGACTCTAGTTCCTATCTTATCTCTATCCATGTAATGTAAAATGTATTATAAATATTATAATTAACCGCAAGCGAGGATGCTGTAATACAATTTCTTTTATGGGGTCACCCCTATCCTATGATATGATATTGCTACACAAAATATCAATTTCAGGATTTAAATCCAAAAAAGCACCACAAGGTAGCATCACTCATTGCCATTACTGAAACTCCGTTTTCTAGACACGTGTGTTGCAATTTTTGTGATGTAAGTAACTGTAATCCGCAGATTATGCATGCCAATATCAAATATTTATAGAGCTGAATATAGTTTAAGTAGTAAGTGGGGGTGGTAGTAAGGCTCCCTGTGTAAATTCCTCGGGAACTAAGGCTCCTATAAGTAATGCTATGGT
>JABASI010006564.1:0-10735 GCA_019776505.1 Tomocerus nigrus
TTATTATTTTGGAAATTAAGAAAAGTTACTGATATATTATATTAAAAAATTAATATTGTTAAGTTTACAATAGAATTGCATTCTGCTTCGACTAAATTTTCTTCCATTCTCTTATTTTTGAGGAGCGAATGAATTCTTCGGACAAAAGAAGTTTCAGACACACATTGTGCATTTGGTACTTTGCTACAGGATAAATAATAAACCATAATATTAATATATGCACTACCATGTTGTAATTGCAATTAAAGCTATCCATTATCAATAATAATATTTTGGAATGCTTATGCTAACTCGATGATAATATTTTTATTCATCGCGGTGGTCATTCCAGTTTTTACAGTTTGTTGGTAGACTACATCATTGTATAAAAGTGCGTCCTTCATTATGGTCTTAAAGGACTCGTAAGTGTTTTTGAACACGTTCACATAAAATGTTGGGTCCTTCACAGACAAAATCACAATATTAATTAACTTCAAGATTTTCCATATACATATGTACAAATTATTATTATTTTAAACATAAATTAAGACTAATAGAGCAATGGTAGCTAGCATGCTAGCTAGCATGAGCATGTAGGTACCTTTTGAATATCTTTTCCTTCTTTTAGCAATCGTTCATTGACTTCGATGGAAACTTGAAGCATCACTTTGTTTTGAAATCCTGATTTGTCGTCTGCATCCGTACTAGATAGGTCGTGCATGCTCTGGAGGAATTTTGAAACCGCAGTATTGTAACCTGTGTCAATACGATAGAAATTGAAAGCTTCGGGTACTGCGTTCAGAAACTTATCTCGATGATTAGAAACAGCTTTCGTGATCAGCATATTGTGAACTGTAGGTGCTGTTGTTTTATGAAAATACTTTTTCACGCGTGCCATTTCGTCCTTCATCATTTGCGAAATCTAAACATTAATAGAGCCATAAATATTTTACTTGCATATCACTTATATTTACTATTACATACATTTTTACATTTATATTTTATAATATAATAAATTAATAAAATAAATTCTAATAACAATATCCCAGATTACAATTAGACAAAGAGAAACAGATGATTATAGCCGAAACAAAAAGTTTTTTTTTTACTTTTTCAATGTAGTCCATTGAAGAAAGTGAAGAAAGGAAGAGGTCATGTACTTGATGTTGTATCCATTGCGATGTAGTTTCAAAAAATTCAACTTCAAACAGACTTCGATAAAATGACAATTCCATTTCCTCGACACGAGCATTGCGAATTTCTTCTTTTCGAGCATCAGTCATCAACATCACAGCGGGAGTCTTCATATGCTCCCAAATTTTCTGAACTTCATCTTGGTCATAGCCTAATAAAACAGATTTCGAATAAGCCGATGTTTTTTATGCGCCAATAATATTGACAATAATTTAGATTCTTTACCAATTTTAATTAGCGATGCAATCACAGCGGTTATGTTTTCAGAGGGAATATATTCTCCATTTCTTTCTTTCTGTATCAATTTTAAAATTGACTTGGTCACCTAAAGAATCATACAAATGTAAATAAATACATAATAATAATAACAAAACATTTTAATAGTTCTACATTTTGAAAACGTACAGATTTCCCCAGCTTTGCGAAAACTCCTTTCTTCCAACACATGTACGCAACATGCTCAATACGATGATATTCGTTATACCCGGATAAACTATTTGTTTTCTTCACCCATGAACTACAGAAACACAAGAAATGTTTCAAAATAACCGAGTTTTGTTTTAGTTTAATTTTTTAAATGCCATATTAATATTAGTCTATATTTTACTTATTTATTTGAGAACAGATGCCGTTGAGTTGTTTGGTGGCTTTGAAATAACTATCAGCATGTTTTACATAGAACTGAATGATTTCGCTTTCATCTTTAATGTTCAATGTGGTCTAGAATCAAGGGTAGATATCAAAATATATAATAATACATAATTATTATCTAGATTTTAAATATTTGTATTTTTACATATCCTCATGCGTAATAGTAATGAAATTTACCAACAATGGCTCCAATGTTTGGACTTTAGCCAACAAGAAACTCTGGATATTTTTGTACAATGTTAACTCACAGGTAGGTTGCTTATACGTATGCGGGCCAGAATAACGTCCACATTTTGCAGGTGCTGAATCTCCAGATGTACAGAAATTATAAACTGCACTGTAAAGCTTCATGTACTCCTCATTCGTTAATTCTTCCCCATGATCGAACATTTTCGTCATTGCAGGTGTTAGAAGTCCCCAAATATGAATTAGCTGCTGTTGCTTCGTAATTTGTTGGCTGGGCTCTTGGTGACGCTTGACACCCCTATCTGCTGGTCGATATACTTCCGCTTCCATTCCCACACTATATAAACATATTATGTACAACAAAAATTAATAATAATATCTTCGAGTTCAGGCTCAACGAACCGGAACTTCATGCTAAATATGTGAAAATTGTTCCGCCTATGATCCCGAGTAAATAGAGTGAGAAAACAGTTCTCTTTATGCTTCAACATGACATTTGACACAAAAGAACGGAAATTTACAGGATATACTGACCTGAATTTTAATTAGATTTGCTAGTACACTTCTATTAAATGTCGATATTTACAATTCCTTCTGAAATAGACAAAAAAAGCAGCAGCTATATACCAATGATGTAAATAAAAATATGTATAATAAAATAGTATTCCTATGCATGTAAAATGTAAATACCTACGAGAAAAACGATCGAGATGCAGAATAATTCAGATTTCAGATCCGATGCTATCATAGACGATTTCCAATAGTAAAGTTACTGAAAATCGAACGTTTTTCAAGAATAATAAAACTGGTGAAAATAATTTTACCTGTGATCAGTTATTGAAAATCAGTTTTTAGCACGATGTATTACGACGAAGACCGCAAAATTAATAAAAAATCCAAGCCGTTTTGGCTCTACGGTAAAAATAAATAATTTTCCGTTTTTCTGTATTGATTTGGAAGATTTTATTTCAATTTTATAACACGAGGCACATTTTACTATTTACATGGAAACTATTTTGCAGTGTTGGTAATTCTCTTGTACTTTCTCTTGATTGGAATTGTTATTGCTGTTTTACTACTTGCTCCGAAATATCCGAATTTGACGAGTGAGGTCACTTTGCTTCAAGAACGACCACCTATTCCTGTTCATCTGTCGCCAGAAGAAATTCCTCTGATTGAGGCTGATGCCCCTTACTCCAATGAAAGTATGTTTCCGTGCTAAATAAAATTAACTCCTACTATTTTATGCCTCAAATTGATGAATGACCATAACCAACAATTAGCTTTTTGACTTTATAATTCAGAAGAGCATTTTCGACCTTCGCCTTTGGATCCTCATTATCCAGGTATTGATCCGAGAAGATACGTGGATAGCAACATTACAAATTACAACGCATAATTGACAACAAAAAATTTATGACAAAAAAGATGACAATAATTTCAGGTCATCCAACATTTTTACACTTTTGTTGTTTTCATATTTAGACATGCCACGAAACACAAAACTAACAATATGTAGACTACCTATAGATTAAAAAATGCAAGAATAAAATTTTATAGTTGTATACTTTTAAATGCTTTTAATTAACTTTGTTTTTGTTATAAGCTTCAAAATGTCATAATTAGAATTACAAATTACAATTTCCAACTATAATGCCGTAACTGTGTAAATTATTAATAATTTTATACCATTATGCATTATATGTAAAAAAGCTCTATAAATAGATCTTCCAAATATTTAATTAATTGTTGATTATCCGAAACTCGTAATTCTATTTATTTTTCATGACTACTCCAATTCTCCGCCATTTTCTTTCCAGTCCAAAATTCCTGGGTAAACGCTGAAATAAATTAATAAAATAGTAATTTGTCAATTACAGATTCAGGATAATATGTATATTGTTAAATGTGTAAATATTTTAATTGTAGGTAATAGAAAAGGCATTCACTATTATTTTGAGAGCATAAATATTTCTTACCGAACATCGGAAAATCCGTCTTCATTAAAGGCACTTGCAGCGCGGGATGCCCTTCCCCCCATTTTGCAATGAATAACTATAGGTTGTGTAGAATTGGGTTTATCGAAACCATATTTCTCTTGAAATTCTGTATCTCCCAATTTCATGGCTGCTGCCAATTCTCCCACTGGTTTTCAAATTAGTCAAAAAATAAGTTTGAATGTATGAAAATTAAAATTAGAAATTCATCTCCTCAATATTAATAAAATGTCTGTAATAAATAATCACATATTATGTACATAATTCCAAATAAATAATTATTTGCTTTACAAGGTATATTTTTTGACGTCGGAATTTTTCCGTCACTGACAAGCTCTTTCTCTTCGCGAACATCAAGTAGTAATATCTTCCCTGCCTTTATTTCCTCGCTCATTTGCTGAAAATTCAGGTTTTGCGAACCTTTATCACAATGTAATATGACATAATATTATCATTAAATTATTATATAATGTAAGAATGTAACTGATGTAAATCAAAATTGGCAGTATTCGATTTTTAGATTGTATATTGAAGTTTTTCTCGCCCACCTGCTGATTGTCCGGTTTGTGCCATTTTACTGTACTGTTTATAGGTATATTATAGTGTTTTGTAACTTCTTGTCAATGAAAAAAATCGTCAGACACCAACAGACCGATTCAACGTGACTCTGCCCGAAAAGTATGATAATCAATGCCTAAATATAATTGACGAAGAAAAAAAAGCAAGAAAATATATTCCAAGTTGCACTTGCAACACAAAATTGTGTTATTCTGCTGAGTTGAGTAGTTGAGTCAGTTGAGTGAGTGTCTGTTCTGTCCTTTTCCTTTTGTCTGTGTGTAAATCTAAAATACCATATGATCGCCGACGCCGCCGGCGACTCGCCTAAGGTTGATGAGTTTGACAAATTATTGGTAAAAAAGGCACTTCAGGATCTTCAGATTTATTGATAGATTATCAATGAATAAAATGATAAAAATGTTACTGTTATCAAAGCAATTGTGGTGGAGAATTGTAAACCATGAGAAAATTATCGTCTTTAATTATACAGATAGGAGTTACTGAATGAAATACATAGAAATATTATTTTGGTTATCTTATCATCATGTAACGCTTCTTCATTCATTCAACACAGAAATAATTTCGCAAGGAATTTACAAAATGCTTAGAATAGATAGTAAAGGATATTGCATGGAATTAATAATAATTAAATAATTTCCTTGATTTTTTATTTCCTTTAAAATACCAGAAAGTAATGAAACATTGTGGTATAGGTGTACCTATCATGAGCTTGTGTATAATATTAAGAACGCTGCATGATAAAATGTTTTACAATGATTCCATGAAAAATTGAATCTTTGCGATGATATTACGATTTTATTCAGTTTTATTAGTATTATTATTATGTACTTAACACGCATTACAAGGAATTTAGAAAGTAGAAAAATGTCATTAATGAAAACTCATTAATTAGTTTTAAGCACGGACTATGCTCTTTTAATAATATGCTGTGTGCGGATCCTCACAGCAATTTCTGTCATAATAATATTTGCTATTGCTTATTAAAATTTTGTCTAGGATGTATATTATGCCATGTCGTTTTTGTAATCAACCAATAATGACTATTTAGTTACTCCTCATAAAGGTACCGTGATGTATTTTTCAGGGGGACTCCAATTCTCCGCCATTTTCTTTCCAGTCTAAAATGCCTGAGTAAACTCTGCAACAATTATATATAGTTAAGTAATTATTAGAGGACTGTCGATAATACAAACACAAACATTTTCCAGTTATAAATATATGGAATATGTTAATATAAAGATGATCTCTTACCGGACAGAAGGATAGCCTCCATATTTTAATATGCTTGCAGCGTTAAATGCCCTCGGACCCTTTCTGCAATGGACAACGATACTTTGACTAGGCTTTGGTTTTTCGAAACCATACTTCTCTTGGAACCCTTGATTATCTAACTGAATTGCTGTTGCCAGTTCTCCAACTGTAAATAATCAATAGAATAGAAACACATTAAAATTTAACTCTGAATAATATGCATATTTATTGAACTTCTTCATATCACTATTTTTATTACGAGGAATATTTTTAGAGGTAGGAATTTTTCCGTCATTGATAGTTTCGTCCTTTTCCCGTACGTCAATTAGCAAAACATCCTTCCCTGCTTTTATCTCCTCGTCAATTTGTTCAAAATTAAGGGTTTGCGTATCGACAGCTGTTTAATTCACACGTTTACAAAACACAAACAAATTAATTATAATTTTTATTTCATATGAGATCGAAATATCATCTGTACTTGTACATCTATCTAAAAATTGACTCCTACATATTCAAAAAATTAATTTAGCAAGCAAAGCTTACCTTTTGACAAGAAGCGATTGAAATTGGCCAACGTAGTACGACTTAAACAATATAAATTCGAATTGATACGTTGAGGTTGCACTGGTCCACCTCCTAATTGCGTTTGTCCAGCTTGCCAATAATGTCCCGCTTGTGCCATTTTACTGTACTGAGATATGTGTTCAATTTTAGCAACTGTATTGTCAAATGCCCGAATACCGATTCGAATGTGAGTCCGGTGTGTAAAATACGAAGCCCCCCGTAAACGAAAAATGTGGAAAATCTGCAAATTACAATAAAAAATTACACACAAGTTAGTTTCAGTTAATAATAAATATTATTATTGACTTTTAGGTACCTATATTCACTTTTTACACAAGCACCTACCTCAACAAATTGTTTTTAAGCCTTCAGCCTTCGACTTTAAGATTTAATTAATTTAATTTAAATAAATATCAAAATAAAACAATAATGAATGTTCTTGATCGTATATTTAGGACCAGTTACTTACCAGGGGATTAGAAATCATTATCTAAAACAGAAAGTGAAGCAGTTAAAATTTATGTTAGCTGTTTATTTATATTTCGTAGAATTACCTTGCTCTCACTCTCAGTTCAGATGATTGTGTGATGTTTTCCTTCACAAGAAACTAAATGTATCTTGCTTGTCAGCTGTATGGTAAGATCAACACTCAAGACTATAGGCTATATGAACTAGGAACCATCAGAGATAATAATAAAATTTTTAACGATTAGGGAAATAAAAATTGAGTTTATTAATTTACAGTAAATCGTTTTTAACAAGTTTAGAATTAACCTCAGATCAGAGGTATGAAATCGAAGGCAAGCGGTAATGCAATGATCACGGTCTAGTCCAGAGCTAGTCTGTAAACATATTATTAAGGTAGAAAAGTCGTAAACATGTCTCCTTGCTGTTTCTAGCCTTTCCCTTCCTTACTTTTTTATGCAGTCATAATTTCATCGTTGTACTTAGCACGAGAATCTATAGACAAAATTACGGATTTCTTTGCCCTTTGTTAGATAAAGCTTTTCTTCGGGTCATTCTTGTGTGCTTTGTAAAGTTCGAGTAAATTCTATTTATTGGGATCTTAATGGAAGCCCATTTATGCACAAAGGTTACAAAAATTTTGGCACATTTTGTTGAACAAGCTTTTTGACATTGCTAGGCAGAAGTGGATGATTCGCTTAATTGTCATAATATTTTTATATGGAATGTCCGTCCGTTTTCTTCAAAGAACTCTTATCATAACAGTTTCAACTTGAACAAAGAGGAATACCATACGTCATCAGAGGTAATAATAACATAGTAGGTATTAGGTATATGGTTATGTATGCATGCAGCGTGTTGTACCTACAATGAGATTATCGGAATTATTTATTTTCATGCATTTAATGTGGATAAATTACGGGGGCAGGCAAATTGGATTGCATTGCATTATTATTAGTCCATAAATTGTCCTAAAAGCACTTAGAAAATATCAATAGTACATTCGTTGGGCAAGGTGACACGTTTTAGTTATTGGATACCAACCGATCATGTCGGAATGAACCTTGCTTGCAGTAGTTGCAGTGCTAACTGCTAAGTAAAATGAACAAATTCACTTTTTTGAATGCCATTCTAATAATGGCTGGAATATTTCCTAGCTATCTAATCAAAAATCCATTTCATAGACGTGCATTTCAAGTATACGCTTGTGGAACTCTACTATTTAGTGTATACTGCATCTTTAACATTATTGTAAAAGTTTCAATCGAGCTAGTTGCCAAAAAAACTTTTGTTGAGGGTGAAGGTGGAATTGTTGTAATAATTACAACTGTCTTCTACTCATTTCTAATTCATACAAGTGTTTTCATTGTTCGACTGTTTCTTTGTCTTAAAATTACATTTTCCATTGGATTCAAGCAGTTCATCGAAAAACTGTGGCATTTCACAGCTTTTCATTCGTTTCACGTTCAAAAACATTTTACCCTAAATGAAATTTTGTTCCTTCTGTCAACCTGCCTCTCTATCGCGAGTAATTATTTAGGATTCCTACTAATGCCAGAAGTTACTCCAGGACAGAATTATTATTTTACGTGGAAAAATTGGCTAAATATTATTTTGAGAGTCTTCGACATAATTTTGGAAGAGATAACTATTTTGGATATAAATATTTTTGCTGTGATCGTCTATGTAAACATCTCTACTCAAATCCTTGAAAGAATAATAGTTCAGTTACATGAAATGATAATGGAATTAAACAAATCTGCAAATTATTGCTCTCAATCTGCCAGCATTGTCGTTTATCAATTTTGAGAAGTCCAAAATCAAAAATGTTCCTAAACACAAAAATTCTAGGCATCTTTTCATGTTTTATTCAGACTTCGTCTGCATTTGGAAAACAGTCGAGAAATACACCGGTCTCGTTATTTTCGTTAGTCTGTCTGTCTACACGATAACACTAAGTCTACATTCTTTTCACGTACTTTCGTCTTCACAGGATTTCCATGCTTTTCATCCAATACCCACGAGATTTTTCATTAGCGTAATTTCTCTCTTCGGAAAATTGGCAACCATTACTAATGCTTCTCATTTCTTCTATCGTCGGGTGAAATTTTACTTTCTTACACTAAATAACAATATAAATATACTTCATAGTATCTACCAGTTATATTTTTCCGTGTGTACATATATAATATCTTAATATCCGATTTAATTCCAATTCTAAAATAAATTATCATATTTCAGCTAAAATCCATCGAGAGATGCCTAGCAGAATTACATTTTCTCTGGATAGTTAATTTTGGTAGCGTGAATATTGAAAATAAGGACAAAATTACAATCACATCACTTTACGAAACAATCCAAATTGATAAATTGACCGTTTCGGCCATGGGATTCTTCAATGTTCACAGGTCTACCATTACAGCGGTAAGATATATTTATGAGATAATAAATTCCTACCTACTATCATTTTTCTAGCTGCACCCAAGACAAATAAAGTCACGCACACAAAATTCCCAACTTATACTTTAATTTTGTTTTCTTTAGATAATTGGAGTCATCACGACTTACTTAATTGTGCTATTGCAATTTCGGAAAACATAAAAATGATCTTACATAGCCCGTTAATAAATAATTAAAATTCTATAATTTTTCTAGTGATTTTTGAAATTCTGGTAGAAGGTCATCTCAGGACTTGAAGCTTATTGTGTTCACTTTAGATGGGTGACTTCAAGACTACTGAAGTTTGTGGGAGAATAATTTTAGCTAGATCCAATGCCATTTGTGTGATCTGAAATGACAAAAATCGGATATAAGGGATTTTCTTTAATATTTATTTCTCCACTAAGATTTTGTTTACCTTTTCATAACTCACAAATGTAAATGTCCTCACCTGTATTGCACCTCCTAATTCCAAAATCTTGAGATTCTTCAAATTGTTAAATCCATGCTGAAGACTCACGTCTGTAATTTTACTACCGAGATATGCTAAACAACAAACTTGAAGATCTGTAGACAGAAAATATAAAATTGGCGATTCTGTTTCTGGGCTGAAAATGTCTGCGCATTAAAAACTCTCCTTGAATGGATACTTACTTTTTAATGATGAAAAAGAAGTTCCAATTATATCAGACGGACAAACTGTGTAATCTTTGGTAGCATACATTCTCTCTAAACATTCCAAAGAGATTCCTGTGACGCCACTGTCAGTTAGGTAAGTAAGATTTCCAAAAATAGCAATATACTTTAAATGATGCAAATTTTTTAATATTAGTTGCATATTGAAATCATCGATGATATTCCATCTTTTAATATCAGGAGAGCAATGCAACGAATCGTGGAGTGCATCCCTAACAATAAATGTGGTCAAATTTGGAAAATCCTGAACAAGCTCTCGAATTCTGAAGCGCTTCAAATCAAATCCTCCATGTATGTTGTCCCCGTACCAGAAGTATTTAACATTTGGAAAATTTTGTCTTGCATTTTCATCCGTATTGTTATTAATATTATTTAGTAGTATACCACAAGAGAATTTTGTGAGAATAGGTTGTTCCGAACAAATTACTACGGCAGAAAGATAGTTGGAAAGTTTGTCGGTTAAATTCGGAGGAATATTCAGAGCTTCATCTTTGTACATTGCTTCAAAATTGCATGTACAATCGTTTGGAACAGCATCTTGAAACTTTTTAATAACTTTCAAGATGTACTGGTAATTTTCAATGGAGAAAAGAAGGTGCGATAATTTCAGTGTCTTTAATTTCTTCAAACTACTTAGAAAGAGTGTGAAATTCTTAACCTCCTGAAATATGGTGTCAATTTTAATTATGATTCAAAATAAATTATTTTGTATATCATGTGTGAATTAAGAAATA
>JABASI010006565.1:0-10735 GCA_019776505.1 Tomocerus nigrus
TACGTAGGAACATTAAAGCGCTATACTATATGTCTCTAGAATGCTGTAAAGACGTTATGCGTACGATCTGGGCATCTCACTTCCCATACTTCCCAATGATATGCAACATCATAGACTATAACTTTTTTTCCGAATAAAAAACCTGAATTTTTCTATCAGTTATTCCCCACTAAGCATCAGCACGTACGTATATACTTTCCCTTTTCAACTATCTATATGAGCTGATAGGGATATTGACAGTATTAATAGTGTAGTACTATAGATGATCTCGTTTTGGCCCTGCTACTCCTTGTAATAAGCTATATTTGTGCAGAGTTTTGATCGTTTCCCCAGTAAACGAGATTATAGGTAGGTACCTATTAGAATGAATGTGGATAGTTGTTCAACTACTGAGATAGAAACCTTCATAATAATAAGAGAGCAAAGAGCGATGTCTGTGTACAGTGGATACTTTTCTATATCCTCCTACAGATATTATGTCTATATTATTACAGGATGAAATCTTACAAGATAGCTGTAGCTGTAGCTAGCGTAGTAGGTCTGATTCAGGAGACATGATATCTCCGTTATAAAATAAATGCACAGATCATCCACATTATGTGTGCCACAGTTTAAGGAGAAGCCATCATCAAAAGCTTTATATAAACACGTTCGACGACGTTTTATTTTCAGCTATCTGTGTACGTAGCAAGGAAGAAGTTAAATTCGAGAATACATATTGCTACATATTGCATGAGATTTCTCCACTACGCCTAGCCTCACGTTCCACTCTTCCTATCTCTCAACCAGAATAAAAGCCAAGAGCTTTTACTCGACTGTTTTTCATTTTCTGATGAGGAGGAGC
Organism: Tomocerus nigrus; assembly: GCA_019776505.1. Lineage (NCBI taxonomy): Eukaryota > Metazoa > Arthropoda > Collembola > Entomobryomorpha > Tomoceridae > Tomocerus > Tomocerus nigrus. The sequence goes on from JABASI010006565.1 coordinate 845, forward strand.
TACATTGCTACAGCAGACGTCCACCAAAATGCAACTCTCTTATTGAACATTTTTAATTAGATGAGGTTATGAAATGCTACAGATCGTCATCAAAACATTCATGTCATCTCTGAGACAAGTTTATTATTTTAATTAGCTTTAAGATTTAATTAAGACAAAATATATTAAAAGGGACCTCCATGTTAGTAGTTCACATCCTTATTAAAACGGAAATATTTATATACACTCAAAAGTTTATCCCTAATACAGAAATATCACACAATAATATATGAATATATTCCTGGTAGATATATTACGTATATATTAGTCCAATCTCATATTTTATAGGTTGAATACTTAATGTTGTATCTGTATCTAATATTTGATACAGATGTGTACAATGTGACTTCAAATGAAATATGTATGAAGGAAAGTTCATTAAGAAAGCAAGAGGCATACAGTATAATATTATGTTAAATAAGTAAATATGGAGGATGGAAATAGAAGGAAAGCGTTATATCTGTAGTGACAATGAGGAGAAAGTTTAGTATGTAAATTTAATTAAGTATGCCAATTTTGTAGATTCATGCATTTTATTTTAAGTGTCGTTCCCTGTTTTAATGCCATTCTCTTGGATTTCTGTGTTTTGGGGAAAATAAGTACAAGGCCAAAAGAGTTTGACAATGCTCCACTAGGGCTCGGAACCTTTTTATTTAATTCCTAGACATATTGAAAGTTCTTTTTTCTAAATAACATGGTATCCCTTTCCATTGAAATGCTATCTGGTGGATGGGAGCTATTTAAAGTAGATTCTTTTGTGAGATGCGTCAGTAGGATAGAAGTAACACGTTTTGAAATTTCTCTGTCTAAAAAGTTTCAAAGGGTTAATAGGAAGTTGAGTAATGTAGTGCCGTTTCTATAGGTAAAAAGAAAGAGAGTCGGAGGGAGGGAAGTAGAGCAAGTAAGTGGAATGTCTGAACGTCAGTTGATGAGTATAGACAGAGTAGACGTACGCCAGTTGGGATTGAGGACACTCAATAGTTACTTGAACATTAGAAATAGTGTAGCAGGAATTATATTGGGATAAAGTTGTTACCTGCCAGTCGTGATATATCTGGCCATCTCGCTATAAATCCTCTCCCCTCTCCACTTATTTATATGAATACACGGAGCAGAGTCAGTTCACAGCCATCCAGGGAGGACGAGGGGTATCTATTTACTTACTATCTATCTTTGCTTTTGCCATTCACTTTCTGCAACTAATGGAATAGAAGACCTCATGCTTCGTTGAGTCCGCTTCCTCTAACAGGGCATGGAGAAGAGGAGATGCGGACGGGAGTTGCATTGCCACTGGCCGACAGCCTCTATTCCCTTTCCCAATCTCAAGAAAAATCCTACACACATCTGAATGTTCAAAGCTCCATGTTCGTAAACACACAATAGTCGACGTTGAAACGAAAAACTGAAAACCGAGGGAAAAACTCTTGAATTTCTGGGTGGAGGGAAAGGATGTTAAATCAAGCCTAGCCAGAAGATAGCAAAGAGCAGCCAACCAACATGACCCTGCTCACTGCTCTGTACTTGATTGATTTGACTTGCACATAGTTCTGTGGTGGCAATAATATTCGTGGTTACAGCGGAAATACATACTTTTGTGGAGCACGAAGAAATGCGAAAAAAACAAATCTTATGGAATTACTTGTCAAGTAAAACGCAGTAGCTCCAATTTTTTAACTTTCCTCTTGAGTCTCTTTCAACTCGACTACAATCAATTTCCTTCGCTATGCGCAACTTTCATATAATATATTTTATTACTTATGTGCCTGCATATTATTATTTGCCTCTACTTACTTACATGTGTGGTACGCATGCACTCTATTTGGCTACTATACATGTACGCTCATGTATACAGTAGTAAGGATAATATTATACGAATATGTACGACTCCTCCGATAAACCAACTTTAAAACCCAAGAATGTTGCTCCCTTGTGTTTACTTGATAGATGTACGATGTACGTACGTTCCAAAATAAGAAAATCGTGCAAGACTCCTAGCATCACTCAGACTATAAAGTCAGTCATACACTCATACATGTGTGCTCATTATACTACTGTGCACCATTTTGCAGATGAAAATGAATACCCTCATTTATATATTCATTTGACTATGGGCACATTCAATAGTAATGTCGTCGGTGCAAGTCAAGATCTTTGGCCCCATTCCATTCGGCTACAGTGCCATTTCATTTTCATTCTAAATAAATTATTGCATCTTCTAAATTTTTCGAGGACACTCTTATATCGTCTGTAGCATAATGGAAGCCGAAATATTAAATTACTAACCATAATAAGTGCTTCATTTCTGACATCACAAACTAAAACTATAAAACTATTAAGATAATTTGACAAGAAAGATTCAAATTAAAAGAATTTTTCTGTGGCTGTGTGGTATTATTCTATGAATATAGTACATTTGTTACCACACGTCATTACTATATATTATTATATAGTGGGAGTGGAAGGTGCTCATGTCTTTGAACAGATTTTGCAAGAACCGAAAGCCAAATTTTGCAAAACCACAAATCATTGTCATAAGCCTCAAAACGTCTTTGTCCTTTAGCAAAGTTTTAGATATTAGTACCCGAAGTAAATTGCTAGGAAACAGGTTTGGTCATGGGATTATGCCAAAATTGGTTTCTGCCATTTTAAAACTGTGTCCAACATAATATTTTAAACTAGGTACTTTAGGTAGGTATTGATATGTTAAGAAAGTAGACGAATTCCGTATTAAACTTCATTTCACTTAATTACAGGTAAATCATTTGTATCTGTATTTCTTATATAAAAATCCTATCACCATTATTAATGCACATTCCTTTTAAACACAGAAGCTATCGAACGACAGTTGCTTTTTAATACATAGGTAGTTTGTCACAATAGTTTTTAAATCGTTCGTTTTGCCCAGAGCTAGGACTCTAATACTTTCCTCGCGAGCAAGAATTAATTTTGTTATTAAAAAAGTAGTTTTTGAGGTGCAAAGCAAAGCAAAATCAGAAATGCATTGAATTTTTCAGTAGACATCTTAAATTTCAAAAAATTCCTCTCAAGGGGAGTGTAGACGGAAAGTAGAGTAGAAGGAGAGAGAGAAAATGTGGAAATAGAGAGAGGGCTGGTAAAAGAGAAAGCTAAAGCCAAGCCAAAAAGATAGGCAGAAAGAAATGCAGGAAGCATGCAGCCGAGAGAACACTAAACAGAAGGAGAGAGAGAAAATGTGTAAAAGAGAAAGCTAAAGCCAAGCCAAAAAGATAGGCAGAAAGAAATGCAGGAAGCATGCAGCCGAGAGAACACTAAACCACAAACTACCAATGCTCCTAAGGTTTTCTTTCTCCCACAGCGTCCATATTCATATCTATCTTCATCTCGAACTCTTTTCACAGACATGTCTGCAGGCTTCACTCTAACTTTCTAATGATAAATGCTCAGATAGAAATGGAATACTAAAAATAAGAAACTTGAGAAACGAGACACTAAGAAAGTATGTCGGAAATATCTATCGTGATATGAGTTTCTTCTATTGTAGCATAGCCACTCTGCATATCACTCTCATCATGTATGTTGTAATATTATTATAATGATAGTGAGTGTTGGCTACAGAAAACTTGTAGTTTCTCACAAAAGTTTACTGGTATTATAGTATTTGGTTACCCAATGTGCATATAAAGACATAGGTAAGGAATTTATATTATTTGGGTATCTTAGTAACTGTATAAGTATATATGCCATAAGAATAGAGAAAGGTATCTTCGTGAAGTTCGCACAGATGAATAGGCAAAGTTCATATTTATACAACAATGATATTTAAATAATTATAAGTAAACTGAGTATCTGTATTCAAGGATTCTGGATCTTTGCTTCTTTGTCGAACGTCGAAAAACGTGAACCAACAGAATTTTGACTACAAATTCAGAGCCGACATTCCCTAAAGCCCGATATAATACAGCCCACTGAGCCGACGCCTTTACAAGTTAATTTACTAGAGCGATAATAGTATCTTCTCCAGTAGCTATTGGACCACTTTATAGCGATTCACTTAATTATTTACATGGCAGCACAAAATATGCTATATATAATCCCTCCCGTGTTCAATCAACTGATAAATTCCTCGAGTTCTTTTGCGTCTACTGCATCAGGAGACTTTATTTGAAGTAACCGAAAATACATTGTCAGGATGTTTCAATATCTTCTACCTCTACGGATTATCTTGTGGGGTTGAAAATTGAAAAAAAAAATGATAAACTCATTTTCAAAAGGGATAAACTTTTCTGGTTAAAAGTTCTAAATATATAAATTTTTATTTCCCAGGCAAATATCTCCAGCATTTATTTCACAATCCAAATTTTTATTTGTTAAAATTTCAAAGAGAGAGATAAAAGAATAACACGAAATGAATACTGAATTCCAGATCAAAAAATTCACTATGGTTTATTTATTTTTGAGAGTGAAATGTTCAATAAAAATAACTGCCATTACTATATATCAGGAATATGATATGATATACTTATATTATATCTGTGGTTATGAAACATTTATAAAACTTTCTAAACAAGAAACCTATTTATTGACATGTGCAAAAGTTAGCTTCCCTTTCAATTGATCTCAACTCAAGGGATAAACAGAACTATGACTTATTGTCAGCGTTGGGATACATTTACCATGAAAACTTGTCAAAGTTATGGTGTTCTCGTTCCTAACAAACTTTCGGCAGATACAAACTGAAAGCAATGAAGTTTTTTTAATCGGCTAGACTTGCCGTGCAAACAAATGCATGAAATGCAAAGTGGTTTAAGTCTGTTCAGATGGAAATGTGAAATGTGCTGTCTTAATTTACAAACACAGAAAACTTATCAATCATGCAAATGCTAACATATTAAATAACTTGTGAATAAACGACAGTTTGCTTATGTGCCAGATACTATTGCATTTTAGCCTAATGGATTCACAAATAACTTTGATCTAAAACCCTTCAAAGCAGTAGCTTCATTAGTGGGGGAAATATCTTGCGAAAGTTTCGTTTGAAGTTCCATTTCGCTTTAGGTGACTTAAAACGTCACACAGGATATATTTAGGTAAAGCGTTTTCAGTCACCAGCATTTGAAGAATAGTTCATATTGTGCGGGTGCTAAGTGCCCAATTTTCGCAAATAAAATAATATATGTTCAGAAACACAAGTTTGTATCCCATCGCCTGCAGCTAGACACTTAAAGAAGCTTAGAATTGAGCAAACTCATTATCACATATTACTATGTCGTATGTCAAGAACATTCCTCCTAAGATAAGTATGAAAATAAGAGGAATGTCATTCAACTGGAAGCAGAGGCAATACTTAAATTTTATGGGGTATACTGTCTTACAGGCTGTTTAAATGTGTGGGACCGGCAAATTTTATTTTGGACCGGCAAAAAATGATCGGTCCTTCATGAAAAAAGTCATTGTGCTATAAAATTTCATTATGTCTTGCTTAATTTGTCCTCAAAAATAATTTTCTTTATTTTATTAATGTTACTGGCAATTAACTATCAAATCATAATAAAGAAGTTTTGGTTTCATTTAGTCAAAGCTAGCATTTAGCATTGTTTTTTCACATATTTGAGTGCATATCAGCTCTCTGATTATCAATAACATTAATTAAATAATTACAACTATATTTTGAGTGCAACTGCAAATTAAGCAAGAAATAAAATGAAATTTTACAGCATAATGACTTTTTTCATGAAGGATCGGTAGTTTTTTGCAAAATAAAATTTGCAGGTCCCACACATTTCAACTGACTGTTGATAATTATTACCCAAATGTCGTTTTATTTATTAAATAGATATATATTATATAATAGCATTACAACTTACTGATGCGTTTCATCAGTAATAATATTTATTCTCATCCAGCAGCAGTAAAGCAATAAATACAGTAGCTTCTGTAAATTCCGTGTCTACCCATGTAAGTTTAGCAAATTCCAATTTCATTTCTCGTATCAGCATGACATTTCCTAAGAAGTAATAAACAAGCTCTCTTAAATATTAAGGAAGAGACATTAAAGGGAAATATACGCACATTGGGAAAAAATTAAAGATGCATAGCACATCCATCGGCTGATATATGGTTTCAAATTATTTCTACTTCAAGGATTTCTTGGGATGAAGAATCATGGTGATGCCATTGAATTCTAATCATTCATTCATCTTAGCTGATGGAATAACCGTGAAGACGTTTCGAGGAAGCTTATTTCATAATATCTTCCAGAAATGCGGCCGTCATTGTACAGGTATAAATGGAAAGACGCTTCGCTTAATAAGATGTTCACCCTAAAAATTTCATTTTCCAACCCACATCTTTCTGTACAATATTTTCATTTCTACAATTCTACAGATAATTCGATATTAACGAGATTTTTTGAAAGCTATGATATTGGTTACGAAAGTTATTGCCTGAGGAGCAGCAAAATCAAATGAAAAGCCAAAAATGAATGCTATCATCAGAATACTGTTATCTCGACTGGAAATACATACGAGTATACATGGAAACTATAAAGTACGCAGTTAGATTAAAAAAATTTACCGCTACTCCCATTTAGTTTCGCCTGTTGCAGGACAGACTTTCCAATTTCCCCCAAAATAAATAAATGAATACAACAAGAAAAATGTCTAGAGTAAGTATACTCTGAATTAGTTAATACATAATGCTACCAGCTTCAGCTACCACTTTACAGTGAAATTCATGAAATCGGAAAGAAAAGCAACTGTTGGCTAGTTGTATTGAAATAAGAGATGCATTTAATATACCGGGCCCATTAAGTGGTGCCTAAATAAAGTTAAAATGTCCTTAAAAAGTGCATGAATGTCATGCATATCCCTAGGAATATTTGAATACGTGAAAAATAATTTAAATAGTCAATAAAAAGGCTGAAATTATAACATGCTATAAAGTGAATACACAGAACTTTATTAGAGAGAAGAGACAAATTAATTTAAATTCAAGGGGCTTTAAAAAATTTATTGATCCGTTGATGTAACCCATTAATATATATTTCCTTTGGTGGTAGGTATGTTAAATTGACATTATGATGTTGATGAAATGTTTTCTCCAGGTACATACTCGCTTACTACGTAGTACCACATTTCCCTATCTAGAAACAAATATAAATTTTGTTGTTCCCCAAGAATACGATCTTAACTATCGTGTATCTAAATTCTCAAGAAGAGTCTTTGCTTTCTCCTGTTAGTGTTTATTCAATGGTTTGAAAATATTTACATAAATTTCCATGAAGCTAAGGATACAGAAGGAAAGTTGTATAATGCATACAAGCATTAAATGCTGTTACGATAATATATGAATATGAGAGAATTACTGCACATTATGAAGCCACAGAGCCCGTGTAGCTCAAATTGAAGAAAGGTAGTCGTAAGGGGAGACTGTCTACTATTATATTTGCTGTTTATTCACAGCACTCAACTTTTAGCTCGCTGTTCGTTTTCCACTTGAGCTACATTACATACAAGTTACAACTTCGGTGCATGTTTGTGGTAGTAATACATGCAGGAGAAAGGAGCCTAAAAAGTGGAGTTGCAGTAAGAATGGCTGGCAAAGAACCCTTTGGCTTTTTCTATTGGGCTACTCACTCACTCCGTTCTTAAAAGCTTTCTCTCTTATTTTCCGTTTGGTTATTTTCTCCAGGTTTTATTTGATAAGTAAACTAGTGGGTGAACTAAGGTGAACATAACTATTCTTCTGAGTGAGTTGAGATTCCGTGGTATTACATCCATGCCTTCACTGTTTGCTTTTAAATGAATATATTCCCTCACTTTCAATTCTTGCGTACACATTCTATCACCGCACACACGAAGCAAATCAGCCTAACAGTCTAGCCGCACATAGCGACCAACAGAAGACATGATTTATAACATATCGTAGGGAAACCACCTAATATGCTCAAAAGAATACATCGTAAATAGAAAACTATGTGGTTCTTGTAAGGAAATCGTGTTTGCCTAGACCTCTTTTTAGGGTCGTACACTTTTGGCAACGGATGAGATGCTCGAACCAATCCAGCTTTCCCCTACTTATACCCACCGACTCCTATTTTCTATTTTTTATTCGATTTGCATTTGAATCATATTTCCTCAGCCAATTTTCCTCTCCTCTCCCAATATCGGCAGAGCAACAAGGCAAATACATAAGTGTTTTCTATGTGTGTCCCCAGAGATTGAAACGGAGACTCGCATAATAGAGAATTGTGGACCCACGAGAATGTTCATCGCCAATCCATGATTTATTTTTGATTTTCACAGCAAATAAATCATAAATAATAATTATTAATGTAATGCTGGTGCTATTGGCTACTTCTGAAATTTATTTTAAATCTAGGCTAATAGCAGTTAATAACGTATGCAACTTAATCAGATAATTATAGAACGATTCCTATTTCTTACGTTGTAAATTTACGTGTAAACGGTAACAGACGGGAATAAGGTTCGTATCGTCTCACAAAAAATGCCGAGTTATGGTCACTGAATAAAGAGATCCTAAATTGCAATGAGCGTTCACTCACTGAAATGCACTCTAAAAATTAATTGCTAGAATGTCAATATGTATCCAGCATATTGATATCCCTACGTAATAAATAAATAACTCCGTATCGAGGACATAGTTTACGAAGGTATTGAATATCGCCGTCTCGTTTCCTATTAGTATTAGTTATTTATAGTAAATACGTATTAGATATTTAATCAAGATCTAAATTAATAAGCTACAATATTACGACATAATCTTTTCTTTTAGCTATAACAGTGTATGAAATGCATGTACATGTGTTCATCAAATTCCAAATAAGAAGAGTAGACTTGATGCTTTTACCTTTTGGGGGATTAGTAATTGCGCAGAAATGTTGCGTGGAGATATTATTAGCCATTCCCTATGTGCATAGCGTTTATGAGACGGTACATGGAAAGGTTTCCAAGTTTTTCCCATTTATTTGGCTTGAAATGCTGGAATTATTAATAAAAGTTTGTAAACGATATTATATTCCTTTTCATTTCTCTATTTTAAATATCATGTAAGAAGTTCTAACAGGGTTCCAACCAACTCATATTAAATATTCGAATCTTAAAGTACAGGCATGAGGCTGGTAGCATGGATCTGTCGCTTCAGTAATAACTGTGAGCATGTCCTGTGTACTACATATTTTATGAAGACGGTACTACATACAATGAAGAAGCCGTATGTGCCGTACATGGTAAATTAGAGACACGAAGTTGTAGTTGTAACTATTCACTTGGCTTCCTTTTCAAAGTTTAACTTGGTAAATGCCTTAGTAAATATTTCACAATGAATTAGAGCGTAGAGTTTCCTTTTCACTTATCTAACTCCGCAGGTATATTATTATACAGCATATTAAATTTTCGACAGCCTTTGTACTGTCCAATTAGAGATAATCTACGATTGGAAAATGAAAGTTATTTCTATCTAAAAACAATGTTGAGGCATTGAATGTAAGGCGCCTTCGCAGACGGGTCGTAATTAAATGTCCTTGTAGCTGCTTAGCGTGAAAAGGATTATTAGGTTATAAACAAGAGGGGATAAATGCTACATATACGTTACTTCATTTTCTCCGAGTTAAGTAATAGTTGTTTCAGAATGCAGCCGGGTGTTCTCCTGTGTCAGTATTTGTGGAAGAAGCTGTAGTTGGATGGATAGCCATGCATTGCGAGAGGATGGTGAGAAGTCAACTCTTGTCTGCTGCAAGTACAAACTTGACTTTTGGGTATTTCTTCTCTTCCCCTAAAGTTTCACTCAGCAAAGAGGATAAAGAGTCAGCAAGTTTCCACGCCATGTGTCAAGAGCTGTTAATCTATTAATTAT
>JABASI010006566.1:0-10732 GCA_019776505.1 Tomocerus nigrus
TACAAGTATACCTACTCTTATGTCATGGCATCCTTTCATCTTCTTGGCTCTCATTCACCACCCAAATCAATTCTTGTCTCTTTCTCACTCTCCTTAACATTTCCTCCTTATTCTACAAGTAACAAAGTTAAATATTGTTACATAAAATTACACAAGATAATTATAATTACCATTCAATAGTTTTCATAGGTCAGTTTAACCATTACGAAGAAATAACAAGTGCATTTATTTCTAGAATATGTTCATTACTGGCAAATATTATATTACATTGTTCTCTAAGCTCAAAATGGACAGAAAAGTTATAATATTTAAAATATTCGTCTTCAAATAGTAGTTTTAATCTTCTGCTACTTTAAATCAAGATTAAAAATACCTTAATAATGAAAACTGCTGGATTCAAATGTTTGAAAAATATGGTTTTTAGATCTTTTGGGTACATGGCAATGTTTTTGACATGGCTGCATGGAAAACTTGTCACAATGAGTTTTTGTCCTTGAATTTCACCAGTTTTACTATCCAATGACATATTTTATAATATGATTTTGTGTTTATTGCACAACAACAAAACAACGAGCAAAGGAAATCTCGTCTTCTATTGTATGTGAACCTGCAATTATGATATATTATCCGATCAAAGAAGAATAGTTATCATATATTTCTGGCTAATTTCACTTTATCCAACAATTTCTTAGTGTCTCCCGTTTACTCACTGAATATTATGTGTAGCGATATCAATATTTGGAGTGTTTGATATTGTAAAAGGCAAAGCGGAAAAGATAAGTACCTACCTATACCTATTCATACGTAGTTTATTTGTCTGTGTTTGAAAGTGCAAGTTTGGGAGTGAACTAATAAGAATCTTCTTTTGATATGATCATGAGATGAGGAAATGAGTTTCTTTCTTGTTTTGTTCATTGAGCATGCCGAGGCGATTCAAAAAGGCATATAAGGGATTCAAAGGGATCTACTGAGGCACGTAGAGCAACAGTATAAATATTTGACTAGAGTTGTTCTAACTGCAGGCGGTTGGGTACTTTCTTCGAACAAAGTGAATGGATGACTGGCCGCAACTTTGTTCCAGATATGTCCTTTATTTTTACTATCCTTCAGTAGTTTTACTTTGTTCAGCTCTCATTTCTCCTTAAATTCTCTTCTGCTTCGGTGCTTTATCTTTACGACGAAGAGTCACGAAAGACAGAAACAGCATGATGCAAGGGAAGTTAAAGGAAAGTAGATAGGAAGATATTATTGCAGAAAACTGAGAATAAAAGCGATAGAGAACGAGCTTAGGTTTTTGATGGCAAAGGATGAGATTTCTCCTCTTTCACAATTATTTTCATTATGAAGGAGTAGTACTAGTAGTAGCTGTCGCTTACGCAGCCATTACCCTTATTTACCATCCCCATCTGTACATCTTAAAATGTTAGTAATGAAAAAATCCATAAAATTTCACTTTAAACGAAGCTGGGATGAAGGCCGTGCTCAAATAGAAACAACCTTTCCTCAGGTACCTACTGGAATTTAGTTCATATAAAAATTTACGCCTACTCAGCCTTCACCAGTCGTTAATACATTCGCTAACGTTGACAGTATATCTCAAGTCAAAGGACTCTCACTACTTCCTATCCTAAAGCGATTTCTACCAAGGGAGCCTACACATTTTCTACTAAAATCAACATAAAATAAAGAAACTGCCATACAAATTGACCTTGTTTATTAAGGCAACTGAAATTTTGCAATATGCAATCATTTTATCCCTATTTCTCAGCTTATTTACACAAGCATCTACATAATTACTTTTCGTTGATTACAATAATACAATAATTACATAGGATACCCACCTTCCTACAATGCGAAACAAACTATCCTATTTTGCAAACTTTCATGTTACATGCAAATTGACTTCCAGTAACAGACTTTCGTAATTATACTTTGCAAAATAGTCTACAGACATTATGCAGTCGAAAAGCATGGTAATGTTCATGAGAAAATTTCGCAAATTTTTGCTGTTCTTGATTAATTATAAATTAGCATAGGAATTTTCTTTTCCGAAGTTGCTTAAAACCATCTCAAACTCAATGCCAATTTTCGACACACTATTGACTATTGGTGAGTTAAAAAACAATAAAAAACTAGTACTCACCTAATAACGCAGAAATAATTAATCGAACTCCCTGAAGAAACCAATAATCATTCATGTTACAGTTCTGCGTACTGTCTAATCTGTCGCTTTTCTCCTCTGATATAGACATTTTCCTTGCCATACAAGATACTTGCCTACTCATGAATTTTTAACGAAGGAGTTGAAACACACTCTGCCTGCCCTCGACTGTTCACCAGACTTTTACTACCATGTGCAATGAGCACACTATACGATACTCAGACAAGTATAGACAGACTACAGAGATATGTACATATATTAGACTTAATGCCTTATACTTGGGATTGATTATCGATATGATAGGAACCGAGTGAAATAAAGAAAACTACTAGACATAGCATTGCATTGCGTGACCCTTCAATGTCACAGGCTCATTCATTTAGTCGTCGTTCACTGACTAGTTCTAATACAGAAAATCCAATACTCAAAGACAGATATACAGATATGTGGTATGTATACCTACGTAGACCTCATAGCTGTCTCACTCACACCGCCACACGGGGTTTATCCAGCTTCTGCTTATTTATCCTGTATACAGGCGAAAAATGGAATATTTCAGAACATTTGATTTAATATTTGGTCGTGTTACTACTATTTCATACTGTATAAAATTATTGCTTTCAAATATATTTCAGGTTCTAGGCTAACGTGAGTTAAAAGTAATTTGGTAAATGTAAGACATTAAAACTTTTGCTAAAAAGTTACAGTGCTAAATAATTTCCGACGATAAAATAATTAACTAAACATTCTTAAAGAAATGTTATTATTCAATGTTTTGCGTTTTGGAAATGTTCAAATGGACCCCGTTTGACGAGAACACACAAAATGCCCTGGTTGATAAAATTCTGGATTAAATTCATGGTATGACGTTTTATAGTTCATTGTGTTCTATACGGGGCTGTAATAGATTATGTTAGATAGAAACTGTAGTTCCCGGGGATTTTTGAGCCATCTGGAAGTAAACCCAAGGCAGCTATAGATTAAGATTAAGGTACCTGAAACAGAGAGGGAAGTGAAAGTATAGTAGTGTCTTAAGATTATGATATATAACGTCTTTCCCGTATAGGATTAGTTTATTTGTACATATGGAAGTAACTATTTATACGGATCTATGAAAGTATCTATTATGAGTAGGTTGGGCAGAAACATCTCTATGCTTTTATCCAGGATGAAATAACAGAAAGCAGGTGGAGAAAAGGAGCTCGTACAAAATACGTGTCTGTACTTTCATTCGCATTCGTAGCCAGTTCCACTGTACAAGAGAAAATAAAGTATAGAGCATTTATAGGTAGGTAATACAATTGAATTGGTTCCACTTGGCTGCTCACACACCGCACACAATGCAACACAAATGTAAAGTACCTCAACCTCAACCAACTCAGGATTCATTCATTCTCCTGATAACAGAATACACGAACAAATGTTCCCACAGTGCAGTCCAACATTCAACCAAATGACTTTTCTCTGATCTATGTCTTGACTGGATATATCTGGATTTCCTCTCTCTCTCTCTCTCTCTCTATCTCCAGTTGATTTCCGTTTATTGAGTTCTGTTTTCTCCAATGTGTATGCATGATCAAGACTCCAGGACACATGGAATAGAATAAAACCTACCACCAGCTACAGCCGCACATCATTCATGCTTAGAACTCCCAAAAAGATATCTTTTAGCAATTGTTTGCAGTATACGAAAAAGTTTTTCTACCTGTAAAATATTTAGTGACGTAATTTCCTGAGCGATGAATTAAATTTCAGAAAACGTAAATGGTAAACGTCAGAGAGAAACTCAAGTTCACTTTTCCTCTTCCTTTTTTGCACGTTCTTGTCGCTAGTAATTAACTTGATTCTGTAGCTGATGTGTTTGCTAAAAGCTTTTTTACACAATGACTAATTGCTTGAATACAGTCCCTGGAGCTAAACGGAACTGGCATTTTTGTGGAAACAAGTTCTAGGTGAAAAATGACTTTCTAAAACGAAAACAGTGCAGAGAAAGTCAAAAAAGCTTTCAATTTTCCTTTAGCTCCCTAAAATCCCATTAGCAAAGTGAAGTCAACCATGTGCTCTTTTCATTATTACTACTAAATTGTCAGTTAGCTACACTACATTAGGCAATTAATAAAAGGCTATTAATAAAAAACATTTCTCTTCCCTAAAAATAATATATTACTATTTATTCGTTATGAGCTAATGCTATGTCACTATACTACATAATTTCTTGTTAGTCTTTACTTATTTGTTTATCTATTCATGAAACATATTCATACAAGCAAAATCGCTTTATTTTGTACTCTTTCTAGCTTTTAGCAATTTCGAACGTTAACAATAGGAAAAAGTACATTTGTTGATGTTGGTTGTTAAATGGAATGAATTACCTATGTTTCATTTCCTTTGATTATTGTGAAATGTGAATTGATTTCTGTAATAAACAGATGTCAATGGGCTGAATATGGTCATGGTAGGTGTCTAGCAGGCTTTTTGTAGGAAATGTGAATTAAAGAAGCAGAAAAGTAGCTTATGTAAGTGTAATTGTTGCTAACATTTGCAAAGAAGCCATAATAGTATTAGGGATTGGAAATAACTCTAGTTTTCTAATAAGTAAGGAGTAACATTTGGTTGGGTGTTTGAAGATTGTAGAGAAAAGGTGGACTAAACACGTTCTGTCTGGTCTGATAGTTTAGGAAAGAGTAATGAGTTTTGGTGTATGTACTTTGGTTTCGGTAACATTATCAAAGGAATGGGGCCACACCCTGAATAATGGCACGAGCCAGAGGAGAGGAGAACAGAAAGTAAAATCAATTATGTTTTGAGGTGAAAGGAGGAAAGGAAATAATGGCAATAGAGTAAATTCCGGTATTATCTAATCTTGTAAGTCAAGCCCTGCTAATACCATTACGACATACTACTACTATAAGGTATGACCGTCTGCACAATCATCTACTACTCAATCCTATAATATATGTACATATAAATACTAATCACCTCTTCTACTATATCTACCTGCTGTGTGTGTGATTAGCTATAGAGAAATTAGTATTGAATTGGTGTAGAAATCTTATGGCTAACAGCTAAAGAAATATATTCCATATGAATCCAGTTAAATACAGAGATTTAGTAGTTTATCTTGGGAATCCTGGCTGGGAAAGCACTTTTCTCACGAATCCCTTACAAATAAATACAAAGGAACAGAGCAAATAAGTAAAGTGAGTGCTCTCTGGTTTGCTTTTGCGTCTTGTAAGAGACAGGGGCTAGATTTAAGGAAAATCCTTTAGTCTGATGTGCAGTGATAGTTCGGATTTAATATAATTTACAGTTCATATTATACTGCTGATGTGAGGAGAAAGAAGTTTGTGTGTGAAGCACCTGGATACATTTGCGAATTTATGAATAATAGATAAGTAGATGAAAAAACTTGTGCACTGTAAGATATTTTAGTCCACAAATAAATATGTAAACACTTGAAAGTTAGAGAATTTATATATTTATCCTGGGCATTGCATTTCTCTTTCAGCCAACCAAGAATAAGTATAATAAGAACTCAAGTCATGAATCCTCTTTCCTGTCACACTTAAAATTTCCTACGCCTAAACTATAGCCCTTTTCAAAAGAGACTTAGCTCTGATTACAATACATGCTTTCCTACACGGATTTCCCATAATTGTACTAAAATCCTTCTTGACTATAGATGAATAGGAGGCAGAGTTTTAGAAGCAGAATTATTGCAGAGGAAGAAAGGATCGGAGAAAGTACACAATGCATTCTTTATTTTTTATTATAAGTGTGTGCCTGTTCTACTTTTACAGAAACTATTAGCATTATCTTTTTACGTACGTACACTAATGCTACATATCCTTACAGTAGTATTAGTATAGTACACTCGTGAAATGTCTATTCGTCTACTTAAGAGCATAGTGAATATTCTATAGGGTGCTGCATAGTTTAGCAATGTAGAGAAATGCAATTCATTCCATTGTAACAGATACAAAAGGACTCGACAGACATAGATAGCACATGCAGTAACGATTTTCATTTCCTCTATCTCGACTTGACTCCTGGATAAAAAATCCTCGCCTGACTGCTATTCCGGCAATGCATAGTATTGCATAGATTCGAAGGGGCGGACGGAGAAAGTTTTAATGCAATATGAAAATAAACGCATCTGGATATCTTTGCTCCAGAAGAATACAATTGTAATATTAGCACACATTCCTAATAACTTTCCCTAAGAATGCAGATAGGAGAAAGGAGAGCAAAGAAGAAGAAGATCTAGTAAGTAGTTACCTACTTGAGATAGCTACGTTGTTTAATAATGTAAAAAAGGAGGAGGGGGGAGGAGAGATTCTGATGCAAGAAAATCTTTACTTCTCTCTGCACACAAAGTAATTTTCTGTGGGTTAAAACTTCACGTATCTAAAGTATATGATACAAATATATAAACAAGTCTCGTTTTCTCTTCTTTTCCATGCCGAAGTCAGAAGTAGAACGGAAGATAGATAATAAAGTTAATGGAAGCTAGGAAATGTTATAATTGAATTAGTTATTATAAAAGCTGCTTGCCTTAAACTTTGCTCGCTGGTTGAAGGTGAGTAGTGAGTTAGTCTTCCTTAAGTCTGTTAATTGTAAGTTTACGTGTAAATTGTCAATTAAACTCGTACGTGTTTCTTATACGTTGATTTGCACACAGTCACAATATATTTTAGTATAAGAAAACGAGTGTATTAGCATCAAGTCTAGTAAAAGTGAGTAGGTACTTATTATATTTACTTATGTAAGACTTAGTCGGTTTTATATTATATAAAGAAGAAAATGGGGACATAAGAACAAGTCAGAGGCACAGGAAAGCTAGCGAAGTCAATTTAACTAAGGTTAAAGCTCTTCTGATGTAACTTTAGTTCGGTTCAGTTCCTAACTGAAACTTCATAGTATTCTTTGCTTCCTTCTTTCTTTCTTCTATGTATATAAGTCGGTATAAGTAGCTGTTGTATGATGTGGTTTACTTTAGTTCTCTACTTTATTAGTATAGTTAGTAGAAGAGAGTAAAGTAGAGCTGTAGACTTTTCTATAAAGTTCCCTTGTTTAGATCTGTAGTTTTAGTGATGGTTGGGTGTAGTAGTCTAGCGTACGTGGTGTATTAGTGACTTGGGTTGCCTTTGCATCATGTGTGTTGTGTCCTGTCCTCATAATATCGATCCATTCCACAACAGAACACAAGTTCAGTTCACAGAAAACGTAGAGACAGAGTTTTCTATGGTGGTGGTGTGCTGGTGTGGCCAGCTTGCTGGCTACAGATATATAATACAAAAGTTGATTGTGTTAGGTGAATGAAAGTTGCTGCAGCACATTCACATCTACTTTTACAAAGGAAAAGTTTATAGCCTACATATATGCAATGGAAACTCTTTTTCCTTCTCGATTTTCATAGACGTAGACAATAGGCTCGCTGCAATATGTAACAACGTCAACTGATCTACAGACTTTCTTAAAAATATTTTTAACTAGTACGTACACTTGCTATATGTAACACTGTATCACTGGTATTTATTTAAGTAATAAATAGTTGACAAGTTTCAAATATGAAAAACTTAAATTGTTAATGAGTTTTTGTGGTAGGACTTACAAGAAAATGGAGAAAGCATGCAGTAAATACTTAATGTAAGTTTGTTATTAATTGAGAAAGTTAAAAAGGTTTTAGCACAGCACAAGAAACGGAATTATTTAGTTTTATATTTGTTTATATGGGATTTTGGGGAGTAAGATGAAATGTTTTACTGTACCAGAAGTCCGTATTGTACTCAAAAACAGAGCCGTCTCTAATACCCATAGCTTTAACTGAGAATACTGAGAAATAGTTATTTTATCTATGTATTTATGTAGATGTTAGGAGAAGCACTGTGTGTCTCCAGCACTAATTCCAACTTTTCACTCTGAGATTCTGTAGAGTGGCATAAAGCGAGTAATTTCAGTTGGCCGGACTGGAGTTAAGTGAACTAAGAGTAGGCCGTGTGGATTCGAGTCGCAGGAGATCTGGATGCACACTCAGCCCAAATCTGCTCTGTTCTTGTCGGCACAAGATCAAGTGGAAGACTCACAGACTCTCCTGCTCACATCTCTCTCAACCAACACACTCACAGAAGACTCTCTCTCACTCTCTGCTTGTGTGTCCTAGCACACTCTCTTCCTATGTACGAAGAAACGAAGCACGATTGCAATATTGTTCGTAGCTAGCCGCTTTTCGAACCTATCCTCTTCTTCCCTATCTTCTGGCTGTTCAAAGATTCTCTGTGCTAATCAACTCCTGAGCTAATGCTCGCTAAGCTAAACACAATCATAATGCTCTTAGAGCTCTAACTTTTCCTTTTCGACGCTTTTCCCATTTTCTACATCCCACATTTAAATATACTAGAAACGAGGATTTGCTTATCTACCTAAGTACCTTGTGCTTCTCCTTCATATTAAATATATCCCCCATTATTTTCCTTTGTCATCTCCATATACTTAGATATAGGCACTTTACTTTACTTTTAAGAGCTAACCTCCATTGTTTAACCACTTTTTCATTGCTATATTCCATTCTGCATGAATAATAAGTCCCATATTGCAAACTACCATCTAAGAATTAAAGTATAGGCCAAAATATGCAAATGTCTTTAGTGTAGTCACGTAATAAGCCGATATTTATACTATGATAATGTAGAGATGGCAATATTATTCAAATCTTAAGTATTAATCCTCTTAGATCTAATGCAGTCAACTTTACGATACAAATATTGCATGTGGAAGGATATGAGGAGTTAGGATATTAATCTTGAATATAATAATATTTTCTATGTCAGTATATAATACATAGAGAAGATGTTAAATTTTGCACACCGACTAAACAGAAGTCTCGTTACCGAGCGAAACTAATCTCTATGTATGTGGTAGGGTGTAAGTGTAATATGGTAAGAGGAGGCAGCCGTGCCGTGGGAGAGATCATAGCAAACATTTCCTATATTTGATATATATACTACTACTAACATAATACCTACATATAAGTATACTTTATTTCGCTGAATACTATTTTTATACAAGTAGGTACCTATATATACAACCCCTAATACACTTTTCAAACACAGACTATAGATTCAAAAGTATGGCTGAGAATAATATAAGTAGTTATTGACGTTAGGTTGTACTTTAGGTAACACATGCATGTAAATTGTAAAGGATATATATTGGTACATACGTACGTATATGTCTATATTATGTGTATAAGTATATAAAAACTATTTTATAATGTCATAAGGTATATGTATGAGGAGGAGGAGGAGGTAGTTAATGTAACGTAGAGTAATTTTCCTTAACTTAAGATGACATAGATAGGTATGGATGTATGGGGAAAAACGTAAAGTTGATCTCAGACAAAAAAATCTATGTGAGAATTTNTGGATGTATGGGGAAAAACGTAAAGTTGATCTCAGACAAAAAAATCTATGTGAGAATTTAATGATGAGTGGAAAAATCAAAGAATAGTTAAAGAGGATAAAATTGTTACCTGAGTCGAGGAAAGACGAAGAGTACCGAAAGGTAAGAATTTTTTTCTTAAGCAGACATTTAGCACGTAGGAATTTCTAATGTGAGAGCAGATCGTCTGTCTTAAATGTCCTTTTACCCTCCAGCTGAGGAATAACCAAAATGAAGGGACGGGAGAAAAAATTCAATGAAATTCAGCGGAAAGAGAGGAACACAGTCAGAATAAATAGAGAAAAACTGGAGGAAATTAAGGAGAGAGGAGTGACAGTACGAATCTCCTGTACTCCTTCCAGTCCAGTCACAGTCACAGTACAGTCAAGTGAAGTGGCTACACCAAAGAGACGAAAAAACACACCGAACTGAACCAAACAGACCAATCCGAACCACTACGCCATTAGCGTTGACATGGCCAGGGATTTTCGGGGATCTAACTCCACTCCTCTACCAAATACTTCCCAACATCTGCACCAGGCGTCTACCCTACCCGGGTAACTTTACAACTCAGTCTCTCACCGTACCGCCAGTCCTTTCCTTCCTCTCACACAAAGTCACACCGACAAAAAACTCAAACAACCCGTTTTTCCCTTACTACTTGTTCTTCCTATGATTGCTCAATTACATTTTTTACTCTAGAATTATCAATGAATATTTTATGCATT
Source organism: Tomocerus nigrus (assembly GCA_019776505.1). NCBI lineage: Eukaryota > Metazoa > Arthropoda > Collembola > Entomobryomorpha > Tomoceridae > Tomocerus > Tomocerus nigrus. Next base: position 10,330 of record JABASI010006566.1, read on the forward strand.
TCAATTCTCAATAGCTTCGTAATAGTATTGACATTCATGCAAGCTTTACACTATCCCGTCACTATACGCATTACCCTACTACAACGAATTAGTTACTTATAATTTAGACAAAAGGAAATATTTATTATTTTAATTAACTTGTGGCTAAACTCATATTGTTTACTTACTGACTCATCGGGAAGATTTACGCAGTACACGCTAAAACAGTACACCCTAAAAAGTCATGAGTTGTTAACTCACAGTTAAAAGTATGTCAAAAATATTTACACTGAATGTACACATGAAATAATTAACCAAACCACGCTATAGTATGGAAAACGCATTTTTAATCACTCTGTGTGACTATGTTTCCATTATATTCAACCTTGACATTTACATTTTCAAAAGGGCATTTTTATAGTAA
>JABASI010006567.1:0-10731 GCA_019776505.1 Tomocerus nigrus
CATGTAAATGATAATACGCGGGGCGGTGGAAAGGAGAGAAAAGAAAAGGTAGTTACCCAAAGGCTTAAGGCGGTGCCCCCGTCGACGAGGTAAATGTCAATGGCATCCACACTGACGCGTAGCATTTTGTACTTGATGTCTTCAGAAGTGGGGCAGAGGTGCAGGGACTTGTTCTGGCCCGCCGAGTCGACGTCCACACTGGGCGTGGTGGCGGTAGGGGTCACGCCCTCGCTCTTCCTCTCCTCCTGCGCGGCATCTCCCGCCCCACTGCCGCCATCCCCTGTGCCCACACGCCCGCCGCCTCCCACAGCGCCACAACCCATCTGCGGGCACTCGAACTGGTTGTTGCCGTGGTGGCAGACGAGGAAGGTGTGAGGGGAGCGGAGGGCGTTCTCGACGTCGAGCACGGTGAGCAGGAAGGACTCGCAGCTGCTGACGATGTTCTCAAGGTGCGGCGTCGTCAGCCGCCCGCTCAGCTTCCCCAGCTGCACCTCGATCAGCCAGGCGTACTCCAGCGTCTCCTGGTCCAGCGTCCGACCTTCGTTGCTGAACATCGCGTGCCCACGCACCTGCACCCAATCCACCAATTACGTTTATTTAATATCGTTTCGAATTTTAACTCTCAGCGAATAATATGCAGGATAGCCGGCTATACCAGACACTACGAACTGCTGACTGTAAGAAATAGTGTTAAACGGTTCTGAAATAAATATCGACATAATTGTGACTGAATAAATAGTATGTAGACAACTAGCCGAATGCCTAGACATTCGGGTGGTATTGAAGGAAAATTATTTCCTTCCAATTAAATATGTCATCTCTTAGAGCCGTCAATAATAATTATTGACGGCTTGAAAATAACTTTCAAGAATGAAAATGTCAGAATATTTTTGTATCTTCTAGCCAGGGTGCAATGTGCAATGGGATCAAGAATTAAGTTATGGCCCAATTGTTTGACCAACTAGTTTATAGCGGCGGGAGGAAATGAGACATACGCGCGAATAAAATAAAGATTTGCACTAGGAATGTGGAGTGAAGTGCTTGCCTGGAGACCAGAGAGCATTAGGTAGCCTTCCCGCAGATGTTTGTCGCCGCTTTCGCAGCGGTCCACCGTGTCGCTGACCAAGAGCATGATGGGCGAGAGCAGAACTTGCAGCGTCGTCTCCCGGAATTTTTTGTTCATTTCAAAGCCGAAGCGTTCGACGCAAATAGTCGGGCACGGAGGATCTAGTTCGCTGCAGTTCTGTGGATGGCAAAACAGAAGCACGGAGCGAAAGTCGGAGGAAGTCATTTTTTTAAGATTTGGTCACTTGTTCGGCAGTGAAATGTGTTAAATTAAAGGAAAATGGGAGGTTACCTTGAGAAGGTGGGCGCGAATATCATGCAGCGTGGCGGAGACGGTGACATCTAAGGGTCGATAGTACCTGGGGTCGGAATTTTCAGGGGGACTCGCATCCCAGGGCTGCGTCCCACTCCAACTGGTGGGCATCTCGAAACTGAAATTGCTACCAGAACCACAGCGAATTTTCTCCATGTCGATGAAGTTTTGGTAGTCACCGAAAATGTTTTCCTGTGTCCAAAATAAATTTTCATTAGGAGCCAATTCAGGAAGACTTAGTTCTCGTTTTCAATTCAAGGAATTCAATGATTGTTTTACCTTCAGATTAATGATAAGCTTTAAAAGTGTTCCGTATAAAAGAAGAACCGACGGGCCGACTTCCAGCTCCACGTGCACTTTATCCGAAGGCAGCGATAGGGGGTCGAAATCCTTAAATATAATATGACTAGCGGCAGACTGCAATCGTCAAAACATTCATTCTTCCGTTAAAATAGTTTAAAAAATGATAATTGAATTCCCGGGAAAGGTTTACTGTGCCCGCCTACCTTTTTCGTTTGTCCCTTTTCCCCGGACATTCGCATGGGGGAGAGCAAAAGTTCTTCTTTTTCTGGGGTGGTGACATCGGCTTGTGGAGAAGGACCCAAGGGCGGCATTGGGTGGTAGGTGAAACCAATGCTCACGGCACAAATGGGAACAGACCAGCACTCTGTCCATCTATCAATATCACTAACAACAAGACACAAATTGTTACAATCTCGAAATTCATTGATTGGCGCATAAAGTAGATAATTTTGGTATATTAAGGGGATCTCGAGGACGTTACTTGGTCTGACAAATATTTCTCCACTTTTTCATTTTGTGAGTGTTGCTGGGATGCGAGGCGTTATTTTGTGAACAATTCCCTCCTGACAGATTCCACTTCACACTTCCATCTGGATTACGTATTTTGGCATTTTTGGTCAGAGCCTCGACGGCAATATATGCAGTGGCTACTTCAGGTACGTAAAAGTTTAAATCGCCACCTTCGATTTGGATCCAAAATTTAAAGAGAACTGTTTCCGGAAGGAACTCGTCGAAAGGCAAATCAAATGACAACTCGAACAGTTCCCCACAGGCAGCCAGTAAATCTTTAAGCAATTAAAGCCACGTGATTAACCAACAATTACAGTCGAACATGGAATGAATAGGATCGTAGATGACGGTTCGGTCTGCGGCTAAATGCTCCAATTCACTTTCTTCGAATGGTCTACAGCCAAAAGATATAATGCAAAAACAAACGATCGAAATGTACGAATGAGGTAAGCTAACCAGTAGAATGAAAATGAGCTGCTAATGCATCTATTTTGCATTCTGTCATAGTGTATCCCTCATCCGAACATATTGTTTTTGCCTTAAAAGTGCCATCCGAACCAAAGGAAACAAACGGAGCATTTAACCGACGGCTGCCCTCGTTGGAAATCAAATTAGTTTCAATGTTGATAGACGCCGAGCTTACAATTCTCGTGATGCTGAGACGAGCAGTCAATCCAATTGTATTCATTGGTTGCAGTGATTATTTCGAATTCCTTAAGGCAAAAATTAATTTTCCATGTATAGGGCACAAAGTGAAGAAGGTCTGGCGGTGTACGACTAGCCCAATCATTTATCATGGCTGTTAAGACAATCAAATCAATCACAATTAGGCTACTTTCTTTCCAAATCAAAATGTTCAAAAAATAAAACTGTCAGCCTTTTGTGGGAAAGTGGCTAATTTCGGGGATTACAATGTAATGACTGGAAATGAGAGGGGAAAAGAATATTATGTGAAAAGTGTGATCACCTTGAAAAAACCATTTGTGAGCATAGATGAGATAGGCAGTGGCTTTGCAGCCAGTCAAATTCAAAATCCACTCTTGGTGGTCGTTCCAGTGAATAGGGTAATGAGATCTGACATTAAACTGCAGGGTTTCACTTTCCACGAGATCTCGAAACTAAAAGAATCACAATCGAGATGAGAGTCAAAGTCTTTTTGAGCGATCCTAAATTATTGCATGCATTCAAATACTGCACAGCCTTTTTCCAGACCAGAACATGAATATATACTAGGGATATTTGGTATGAACTGCTATAGTCAATACAATGAGTAAATAAAATTAAAAAAAAACCATGATAGGATCTTCTGACAGTGAACTAACCCTGTAGCATAAATATTTATTTCCCTATATGTATTCATGTTCTGTACTGTTCACTGGCTATTTTGTGCGTGCAATATTTTATGTTCACCTAATAAAAGGTTGGGTTATTTGAGATGAAATAATAGGGATAAATAAATAGTTTATGGACAAACCTGCAGGCTTGTTGTGGATTCTAAATGAAGTAGTTGACCGGTGATTTTAGTTGTGTAGCCATCTGAATGAACAACCCACGGTATTGTGATTTCTAAATATGAGCCTGGACCGATATTCATGTGAACAGCATTTGTCTCCTGTTGGGGATGAATTTAGTATTTTAATGACTTCTTTTAATGACATTGCACCAATTTAGCTTATTTACTTGATCTTTGGAGAAAAGGATGTCTATCGTCGCCTCCATCAGGGATGAGAGTCTTAAGTCAAACGATTGAATTTGACGGGCTTCTCCTGGCTTAGGGGGCTTCGTCGGTTTCAACGGCTGGTAGTCTTGTGGAAAAAAGAGTTTGTACAATTGCTCCCGCTGGCGATCTGCCCATGGACCATAGCTAAAGTCCGTGCCCTTCCCACACTGTTCAATTGACACAAATAAAATATTTACAAGATATTGTCACAAATAAAATATTTACAAGATATTGCCGCAAATAAAATATTTACAAGATATTGCCGCAAATAAAATATTTACAAGATATTGCCACAAATAAAATATTTACAAGATATTGCCACAAATTAAGAATGATTGTCAAGACATGACAAATGCTGAATTTAGAGTGTGCATTTTCTAGTGCAACTTTCTCCGTCTACATTTCATTTCATATTTTTGCTCTAAATAGCTTACCAAAACTTTTTAATGAGTTTTCAAGCAAATAAGCTTTCACCACTTTCACTTTCAGTGACCGGAGAAAGTGGTGAAAGTCAAATTTGCTTTGGTTAACTATTTAACGTGAAATTTGCATGGAGAAAATAGTAGTACAAGTTACTTTTTACGCACAGTGTATGTCATGAAATGAATGCAAAATAATTATCAGACAGATTAATATGCCTCTGTTTTCCATAATAATAAAAGGCAGAATCTATAATATCCGTCTATGTATACCTTAATGTCTATTCCCCATATGGGCGGGTTGGCTTCCACCAGGTCTCCATTGGCTAGCTGCAACATTTCTGGCTCACTGGGAACGACCCCTACAAATCAACCAGACATTTGTTACCCAGAGAGATACGAGATGGAGAGATGTTCAAAAAAGCAAAGAAGCATGGGAATGGGCATTTGACTGACCTGGTTCATCCATATAGTAATACAGTTCAACATTTGTGGAAGTGACAATTCCAAATCCTTCGCCCATCAGCCGAGGAGGCTCATCCTTCAGGCCAGTGTATTTAGGACTCTGGCTAAGCACCACCTGTAATTAGACCCAAGCTATTAGCCATTTAATCATTCATCCTATCTATTTTATCTATTTTCGTTTACAAAATCATTAAGTGTTCGTTCGTCGATGATTTACAAAGTATTTGGTTGACTGTACCTTGAAATTCTCTGCTCGACACTTAACGATGTGCATGAAATGGTCCAAGCGAGAAGCAGCGGGTTTGGTAGTATAAATCAAATGAGCTTCTTCTACGACCACTGCTAATGTGTAAGGAACGAGCATGTTTCCGAAAACAACTCTGGCCTATGAAATAAATCAGAGTTAGTAAATGGCTCTTAATTGTAGCAGTCATTTTTAGTGTGTACTACGAGTTTCTTTTTCGTTTACGTGTTTAGTTTAAGGTACTTATGTATTGGGCTAATTAGGGCCCTGTACAGGCTTAATGAAACTCACAGAACACAATTCTAGTTTAACAACGGGTATGAGATCCCTCCATGAATAGCCGACGGCAGAAGGCGGCTTTGGGTGCGACTTGCCGTCTGACTCGTTCTCCTTCTCCACATTCTTACTTCCTCCTGGAATGATGAGGGCATCCAAGCCGAAGAGTTTTTCTAGTCTGGAATACAGTTCGGATCTATTGTACAGATGATATTCCAAGCCATTGAGCAGAATTGATAGACGCGTATCGGAATGAGACATATCTGCAAAGACACGAATAGAAGGCCCGTTAGCACCTCCTCACAACCAACACAGGGCCACCCACCCGCCCATGGACGCACGAAAAATGTGGCTGACCTTCCGAAATATCCTTTGGAACGTAGACTCGCCACCACCTGAATATCACCCAGCCGTCCTGGACGCGGATTGTGAAGTCTTCTGTGATGAAAGCCACATCTCTGAACATGATCTTTCCAGACAGCACCGACAGAGACATCGAACCTGCAACACACAAAGACCCAGAGCTCAGGATCACGGCAGCCGCCCTTTCCTCTTCATCAACTAAATAAAACGGCGGGTTACCTATTTTCAAGTGGCCTTCCTTGACCAGCCGATTGGCAATTTTGGTGAGGACGAGACCCGTGACTCGGGAACTGTAGAACGTGATGTAGACGATCCAGCTGATGGCACACACGAGGGAGAAAAGAAACCAGGCAAAGTTGCTGTCCATCAAGTCGGTGAAGTCCGTGATGTTCTTCATCGAGCTGATGTTGAATTTAAAGGTCTCCATATTTTGTGCGGCAGACTGAGGATCGTAGATGATCTTCGAGTCGTCTTTCATGCCCAGCGAAGTCATCTCCTCCATTTCCGGATAGCTACTCATTCCGAGCGGATTTAATTCCATGGTTGCTTCCAATTCTATTGGGAATGTTGACATTCACGGCCACCGACCTTCTTGTCTATCCACACATAATTATATTAACTATTATTGCTATGCAAAATATTATCATCAACTGGCTCCAGCTTATGGTTAGATGCACATTTGTACAACCAAGTAGTCAGTACTCCGCTGTCAAGCAGAACAGTCTGTCTATCGACTAGTCTGGATAAAATATGACATTTTCACCGCACTGCAGACTAGTAAAAATTTTAATTGCTTTTTCAAACAGACTCACACTACAAATTATAGATATTAAAATCACATCTGAAGACCTATCTTCAGATAACAAGGGGAAGGGTAGAAGATACTCAACCTATACGAACTGTTTACATTCTTCACTACTATATCACTGAATTTTAATATCCCGAGTTATATGTGCAATTGCTTCCAATGAATGTGTTGCAATTACTCCGATTACTGCAATAACGAATTTCTAACTCTAATTGTATGGGAATAAAACTTGATTTGTAAATAAATGGACAGAGCGTCACTGCGGCTGACGATAGAATACAGATTTTCCCGGTGAGTCATTCAGTCGTTTAACGCTGGAAATGACATAATTATTTTTTTCATCCATTAAATCAGATTTTACGGACTCAATGTAGAACATCACGCAAAATATTGAAAACAATAAGAGTGTAAAGAGGCCTAGAGTCAGTCAGTGGTGTCAGTGTGTCAGTACATCATATCATCGAAAAAGTCAGTCTGTGGTGGTTGCTACATATTATGAATGTAGGCAGATATTGATAGTGTGTATGTAAATAGTCTGGGAAACGATAACAGAGTGTAAATAGATAAAGAGATAGAATAACGTACCTCGATGAATACTTCCAATTCCACTGCACCCTTATCAATCATTTCAATTGACCACATCCCGACTCATCCCAGTTCCAGTATAAATATTATCCATCAGCAATTGCTGCGACTAAAATGAATCTTCTGTGGAGAGTGGAGACTAACTACTAGTTTCGTGTACGAGGGATTAGTAAATGCAGAATTGTTTATCTCTTTTATGGTGTCACTGTGATGCACTCCATTTCATCATAAAGAAATTAGGACTTAGGACTTGGAGTTTAGATTATTTAGTCCAATTTTTTTCTTCGTATTTTTAGTGTACACGTTAAGTACCGCTGCCGCTTAAGCGTTGATGGCGATGAGAGACTTCGGTAGTCACTTAGCGACAATTCCATTTGTATCCGTTACTCCCGTCCCATCTGACACTAGAAAATAAACAAATGAGTAATTCAATTCCCTGCATGACAGAAATAGAAATAAATTGTCATCTGCAGTAAAGATTGCCAACTGTCAACTGAGAGCTGAACATTAAGATTATGCCATTGAAGCATAACTACATACATACATTCATACTTTGTACGCAAACTAAGCACATTCAACATTCATTGACTTGCTATTGACATATGATAATAGGATTTGTGCAAGGGTGAAGGGCAGTGATGATGATGAGTGAAATGAAGCATTAAATAATTGGTGAAGTAGTAGTCAATAGTAGCAGTAGTAGAGTAGTGTAGGGGCTATAAATAAAATAAATAGTTTCCTCCGACCAGGGGGCAATCAGCTGACAGCAGACAACGTTAATGTTTTCATAATTTTACCTTTTCTACCCCGTATAGAATATATTTAATTGTAAAACGAAGATGAGGGACGGAGGAGGGAGGTAGTAAGAAACTAATACAGTTCTCTGTCATACTACACTTTCAGCTGATTTCATAGAAATAGATCTGAACTCACATTAGAACACGTTGTCCTGACTTGTATTTTCTTCAAATTGGTTCATGTCCAAGAAGAGACTGTCTTCATGCCACCTTCTTTGTATTTTGCATTACACCTTCCGCACCTGCTGCAATTAACAGTAATAGAAACTGTTCAAGTCGACTGCACAGAAACTAACAACTAAAACCTCGGCTTTCAAGTGGGGTTCATACTTTGACTTAGTATTCGAGGTAGGTGCTATCATTTGCCATCTCCATTTGAAAGCAGTCACAGAAATTTATTAGAAAGAGAGGCAAGAAGAGCAGGAATTGTGGGACTTGTGGGAGTAGGACGGGAATTGTCATTATCGCACAGGAAGGGTGATGGGAATGAATGAATGTAGGAAAGCAGAGCAAGGTAAGTATAGAATTGGAGTAAATTAAAAGTAACTTGTGCTTACGACAAAACTCCACTCGACTACTCTGAGTTTGTAAAGACGTGGATAAGGCATGTGGAAATTGAAGTACCTATGCTCTGTATTTGTATTACTCAGTCGGTGGTGGCTAGCTGCCGATGATGTTATTACTATATACTCCTCCTGCCCTGCCAGTAGCTATAGTCAACGGAATCAACTCCTATGTTGCCCCATATAATATATGTATACATAAATGGCAATCCTAATATATAATGGAAATTTCCACAGGAAACGGGTCAGGGATTAACAACTTTTTGCGTTCATCAGCTGGTGTTTGATTTCAAAAATTGAAGAACAAACAAAGCCAAAGATATTTAAAATTGATTGGACACAGCGGGAGCGAAAGTGTCCCACGAACGCTAATAACACAACGTAAATGACTGAATCATACTAAATATTATGCTGTGCGAACAACTGAAAAGCCAGATGAGGATCAATGACTTTCGTTTTCAGATATTTCTCCTATAAATAATTGGATCTCCATATATAGGTATAATATTTCTGATACGATTTTTAAAATGCATATGAAATAAAGCAATTCGTTGCCTTGACAGCATGATAGCATTTTAGTATTAGCTCTTACATAATATACTACAATTGATGAAATCATCCGCATATATGCTAGTAGGTATATCACCATGTACTATTACTACAGTTTTTAACTCGTCTTCGACGGGGGATTTGATACGTCTTAAATTGTTAACTCTGTAGTACTCGTGAAACACATTCGGAGTCTCAACTATATTATAAGCTTACATTTTCATAGTTACTTTTAAGATCGTAAAGGTTTAAAAAAAATTAGATGGATTTGAAACCCAGTAGCTAACCCAAATAGTTGCTTTTAAAAACCAATAGTTTAATCTTTACCCTAAAAGCATTTAGTTCTGAAAGCGAACAATATTTAATCGGTTACCCACAGATTCGCAAACAAACTCACATCCCTGCTTTTCTATTAGAAAGATAAATAGTAGCTGCAATAGCAATAACTCAGTCATGTGGTCATGTTGAATTTCATAGTTAGCAAAATAGTAGTGGTTCAACTTACATGAATTTTTATAATTTTAACAAAATTTTACTATTTTCCTGTCGAACTTTCCCCGAATCTATATTAATAATATAATATCCAATAAATAACCTTTTTCATTCTGTGTAGACAGTCATAATAACAGTCCGATTTCAATTTGACCTATAATGATACTTTATAGAAGAATGGATTTTCAAAGTACAGTAAGTACACCACTAAATGGATAATCTTTCTGCAAATCCACAAAAAAATCACGCCTTTTCGGCAGTTTTCAGCAATTTTTAAACTTTTGTTTTGTTGCGCATTGCGCAGGCTATCAATAAGTAGTAAGAAAGACAGAAAGTTCAACTGCAGAAAGAACTGAATACGAATATTTAGATTTTCACTAAAAGAATTCTGTTGAAAATAGTTGAACATGAGTAGCAAGGCAGAACTTTTTCGGTTATTAAGCAGTGGATACTGCTTTGTGGTATTCCACGACGATACGAGTAACCTACGGGGAAAACTCTGTCCGTCTGTAGAGCAACAATTTTCTGTGCAGCAGGAAAAGTCTGTGCATCAAAATTAACACGCGCCTGCGCCAGCCAGCCAGACACATTGAAGGTTCAGACAGCACAGCAGCCAGAAGCTGGGAGCTAGGAGGCGCAGGCGACTGATTTTTACTTACCATACCACTGCTTTTTTACAGCTTTTTTACGTCTTTGCTTGCCAGAGTTTATTGTTCCTGTTCATTGCTTGTGCGCAGCAATGCAATATTCACTATATCTTAGCTTAGTATAGGTACATGACATGAATACAGTATATTATATACTTACCTAGTACATCTGCACAATATGTCTTGATTGTGTCGTGATTTTGTTTCTCATGATTTGGGGAAATTTTAGCAATTTGAGTTAAAATTTCTTTAAAAAACCAGGATACTTTCGAAAAACCGGGACATTTTCGGGACGTCAGGACTGGGTCTTAAAACCTGGATGGATGGTCAGCCTAATCTAGCTTTTTTACATTCCTTGCGTTTGTTTCTTCTATTTTCCGATCCAGGATTTGGGACAGTACTGGACACTCGTCTATTTTGTTCCTTATACTAGACCCCGCCTGCAACCCCATCAATCCTCCAAATAATGGGAGATGTTATTTCCAAAGTGCTAAGTACGACAAATATTATAGCACCCAGAGAGGATTTGGGACGCAACTTCCTTGCATCGGAAAAGTTGGTTTTTCCCTTGCAAGGAAAATTCCTTGTCCCGTTTTCGGAAAATTATTTCAG
>JABASI010006568.1:0-10731 GCA_019776505.1 Tomocerus nigrus
ATAATATATAGTTTTGAAGATAAAAATAGATTCTGCTATATATACCTAATTACTTAATAGGTAATTCAATTAAAGACACAGATAAAATTTAATACCAATATTACGTACCTATATATATGTAATGCACAAGTAATGTAACAAGTAAAACACAACGAATGCTGGTAAGTGTCTCACTATCGCATAAAAAGAATTTAATCTCTCAGTATGCAATAGAAATGGGTGGTCGGTCAGCAGTTTCAGCAGAACTATATACAAACTAAAATGAATGAACTTACAGCATCTTAAGAAAACCAACACCTTAATTAGCCATAGTAAGTACTTGATTACTTGGTTCACTTCCCTTGAACATATAGTGTAATTATTGTTGCATTAAGATAGAGAGAATAAAAAGAAGAATAGTAGCATATGTGCATTTTGTAAAGTGAGAGTTCTGTCCAAACGAGATGCAAATGCGAAATGGCAAGTTAACTAACAAGTCGAAAGTGTGTAGTCTCAGTCTGTACAGTGTGTACGTGTTCATGAACTCTAACCTATCATAGTCGAAAGACACTGCACTAGGTGTTCGTTCGTACTCAACCTTTCTTGCCTATACACTAACATTGTTTCTTTAATACTTAATTATTTAGAGGCTAAAGAATATTGGCATTAGAATAAGAGGGATATGATAAAGTCGTAGTAAGTTGGTTCTTTTCTTCGCACATTTTTAGTATAACAAAATATGATTATGTCTATGTCTAATTTCATAGTTAGCTAGCAGTATAATATAATTTTGTTCTCAATGTGAAAAAAGTGTAAATGTGTTAACTTTGTTTTATTTATTTAAGCATGCATGCACTTATTTTATTTACAGTATTAATGTATTAGACATATCCCTCCGTATATGGCTTATATGGTCATCTGACTGTGTCTTCTTTTGGGAAAAAAGTTTCAGCAGTCCCTGGAGTTTTTGATCTACAAAATTAAGCAATATAATTTGCATGGAAAGCTGGAAAGTTTTTCCACAGAAGATTGTCGGAATACAGCTATATAATTTTTGTCTCTGATTGGGAGATATGATATATAACAGCGTTTATTTGATAAATGGATCTGTATCTCCGAAAACCGGCGAACCAGAGACAAAAATTTGCAATAAATTACCATATACTTCTCTGAAAATATCAAATATTATTCCAGCTTTCCATCAATATCAATATTGTCTGTGTAGGTCAAAAACTCCAGGAGATTAAAATAAAAGAAGAAACTGAAGCTGAACAAGCAGAAAGTTTTTCTTAAAAAAGTAAGAATTTTTTACATTTCATTGGATAATATGACAAATTGATTGATTCAGATGATTCTATAATAAAAAACGTAGGTATATAAAATACCATTGTCAGGCACACTCGGATAGAATGAATTCTAAATGTAAAAAGAAATCTCGTTCCATTTAGCAGCAGCATTCACGACTCGAGACTAGTTGTATAGTATTTTAATATTTTCTTTTCATTGGGGCTTGAGAAACTAAAGCAGTAAAAAGTTTATGGACAAATCATGGATGGAGAGGGACACGGAAATCTGGAATTGTAATACAATTTTCAAAAGAGATGAAAAAGTAAAATGCAAAACTCGCAGCAGAGCAAAAGTTTGTTTAGAAGTAGTAGGTATTAGGGTATTACGCATACAAAAGAATATCTTTGTATATTATTTGTATCAATTCCTTCAAGAGGAGATAAAGGCTGAACTGTGCGTACAACACAAACTTAGCTGCATCTTTCGAGTCGATCATCTCTACTCCGATTTTGTAAAGCTGAAAAGACGACGAGAGAGAGAGGACCCGGCCGGCGAGATCATAAATTTTTGGCTCATTGGATCTTATAATCTTATTAGATCTCTTCTCTGTGTGTTTTCCAGTTTACCACGTAAGTAGTATGTAAATACGTAAATAAATGTTACGTACTTAGCTAAATTATTCTTATTAGTGTCCCTTTTGTAAAAACGAAAAGTCTATAACCCTTCTCTTCTTCCGTCTATCACCAGGTGTTATTAATTTTTTACTTTTTAATGTCAAATGTTACATTTACTGGGTTTGTTTGGTATTTGATAATGATCAATGATTGAAATTATGAATATCATATATTATGATATGTAAATTATATTTTATTTATTTCTTTAGGTAGCGGACGGGGATATGGACGAAAATAGCGATGTAACCGTGACTTCTGCTGCTGTTGCTCAAGATTTGGAAGGCATGTCTTTGGAAGAAGGGAAAAATGGGAGTACCGAAGAAGATTGCGCTGGAGAATCCGTCAAGGAGTGTGAAGAACCTCCGAAACCAGAAATCACTTACCCTCTTAAAGTAATTTACTGTGGAAACTGTGGCCTTCCCCCTGAGTACTGTGAATATTTCCCCATATATGAGAAGTGTCGTCTTTGGCGTGCTTCAAACTTGCCATCAGAAGAGCTAGGAAATCTCCACGTGGAAGAAAAAGGGCAAGAGGAAGAAAGCAAAGGTCGTCAGAAAAGAGGAGGAAAAGCCTTAGTAAAACAAAAAGCAAAAAACTCGGATAAAGTACTTCCAAGAAAAAATATTAAAATCTTCCGTGCTCCACGAGGAAAGAAGAAGTCTGTTACAGTCGTGTCTGGTTTACTGGCTAATGGCATCGATTTGAAAGTAGCAACAAAATTTTTCGGAAGCAAGTTTGCCTGTGGTTCCTCAGTGACCGGAGAAGACGAAATTGTTATTCAAGGCGACGTAAAAGATGAATTATTTGATGTAATTCCAGAAAAATGGCCCGAAATTGACGAAGACCGTATAGATGACGACGGTGACCATAAACGTACAATGAATCAAAACCAATAAGAACTCCTTCGCAGTTTTTATTCATAGATATTAGGAGCCCGTAGTTTTTAAGTTCCATTCATTTTAGATTTGGTCATAAATCCTCTTTGGAAATTTTTCATTGCTTATCTTTAAACTCTAAAACATTTAACCCACCTACAAAATTTTCAAGTGATTGTTTTTGTGTCATGTAAGTCTAAGTATAACGCGTAAATTCCTGTGTTATTCAAGAATTATTATTTACTTTTCTGTTCAGGCGATTAGCGAGTCAAGTCCATATTATAGTGATAGTGTAAGCCTAATCTAAGTCTAGAGTAGGTAGGTAACAATAACAGTGCGGCGTGTTGTTATAATCGAACGTATCTGCAGCGATATTTAAAAAAAATATGTACCATGTTTGAAAATCAATAAGGCTTTCAAGTTTATTATGCAGAGTTATTACAGCAGCGTTAACACCGTAATAAACAAGAAAAAGTGCCACAATCGTCAGTCAGCCATATATTATGTCATCAACTCAAACCCTCGTTCTGCTGGAAGATTTCAAAGCTTGAATTGAAACAATGCGGAATCTGCCAGAATCAGTCCAATCATGCATGTAACAGACAACGGGTCTCTTCCCACTCCGTGCGTATCGAAGTGAAAAGCCAATTCCTATAGATAGGGAGGAGATAGACAGACGTTGGGTTAGCGTAACCATGGGCACTCCCGCCCCGAATCGCAAACAGAACGGAATCAACGGAATGAATGATTTGATTGAGAATGTCATTTCCCACTTTTGTGCCCATCTGCTGCATACTTGTCTTGTAAATCAACATCCATATCGTAAAAATAATTTTTTGTCAACTTGTGAAGTCAAGTCTATGGTTTATGCAATCGCCTTGGTCAGCTGCTTTTCCGTGGTGTATCCAAAATTATATCAATGTTAAAAGTTCAGTTTGCTTTGAGTTTGGAGTCATCCTCGATCTTTAATTAAATCCGAACGTAAGCAAAATGCGGAAGACTGCAAAGAGCAAGCAGGCCATGGAAGAGCTATTTCGAGTGCCTATCTTTGAATCCGGAAGTCAACATAGTGTTATCGAGGATTATTCTGCAGAGGAAGAAAATGATGGCCAATCGCAAAACCCAAAATCATCAATTTCTAGCAGGAGTAAAACTGAGCCGGGGGTGTACTTAGATGAGAGTTCGACTGATAACGAAAAGACTGAATATCGTCAACAAATGCTAAGTCTTTTGCAGGGAAAACAAGGACTGGCTTGGGCCAGAAAACTTTTCTTTCTCAGTACAGAGATGATGTTTCCTGGTTTTGTACGTTCAGCAGAGGCTCAAAATCGTATTGGTTATTACAGTGAGTTAAAACAAAAGTTATCTCCACAATTTTTTGAGGCTTTAGTAAATCGTTGCTGTAATTTCTTTCTGCATTTTTAACTTTATAAGTGGGCGTAAGAGTGCGGTCGTCTTGTTTGCTGCAGTCATTGCTGTACGCGGATGTGTACTTCTTTTTGTTTTGGCTGCTGTCATTTGGGTTCACATTTGATATTACGGTAACTACCAACTGATAAAACTGCCAACTTTTTGTAAATTCTATTATTCAATGTTTAACGTAAAATTTTCTTATTCTTATTTAGACTTCCGTTTTGAAGGAGTTGCACGGATATTTATTTATTTGTCTTGCCGTTCTCTTTAGCATAATAAATGTCGGAAGAATACGATTTGGGTTCTGGGGAAATGATAATGACGAGGTAATTATAATTGTAATATTTTTGCAATTCACAATTCAATATATGTAAAAAGTGTGCGGGTTAAAGTCAGTGTAGAATTATTATTTGCAACCAACCAGCCATGTCAATGATTACAATGATTTTCTTGGTAATGCTAATGACATTTATTATGTATATTCTGTGCTTTAGGTTCAATATCTTGCTTTATACTGGATGACCACAACGATTGTCGAATTGCCATTACTGGGTTTCATCGTTTTCACCGACGTATTTTCTCCTGTCGTTCTTCCCTACATTGTAACAATGGACTCGATAATGCTGACGTTTATTTTCCTTGAATCGGTGGTAGGATTTCATCATTTCAATAATTTACTGCGGGACGAAATAAAAATAATTCGAATGGCTCGACGTACAGAAAACCTTCTCCGCAATCGTGCAGCGACAGCCCATTTGCGTCCAAAAGTTACAAACACGGTCCAAGGTCCACATATTCAATGGGTGCCAAAGGAAGGGTTAAGCGATGATGCTTATTCCTCGTCCGAAGAATCTGTTGGCAATGAAAATAACGTTGCTTCGACTTCTGTTGCTCGTAAAAATACTAGAAATGATCAACCACAACCGTCTAGCATGAAACTTGATTATTCACATCAAAAGTCTCCACTCCACGAGTCTCAAAATGTAGAAGATGAAAAAAATGATCCGACCGATTCATCTGAATCCTCCTTGGTTAATGATAAGACTAAAGATGTTGATGTTCGTTCTACTAAAGAAGGAAGGAAAAAGAAAGTTTGACGTTTTCTCTTGGCTCATTTGAATTTATGAATTGTAATTGCCTACTCCACGGTTTTAACATTTTTAACCATTTATATTGTTAATTTCCCATAGCACGATAGCAGTTTTTTCTTTCGATCTCACTTGGGGTTAAATTAAGTTACCAACACGGTTTATGATTTTTAGTTATTATATAGGTAAGTAAGGCTATTGTATTGTGTACATATTTATGTAATAATAATAATGTTTATAAATGTATACACATTATAGTAATATATTACAATGTGTTTGTGTACAATGTACTTTATTTACAAACGCTGACATTTAATATGTACGTGTATAAATAGATAATTGACATTGTGAATAGATAAAAACAATTGCAATAATAGGCACTCTAAGGAAACTTATTAGCAACTTAGATTTATAATGTAAAAGCTCATATTCAAGTTATTGAATCATATGTTTGACTTTCATATAAAAATATTAATAGTTATGCAGACAAAATCAGTAGCTGCATTGCATGTTCTTGTCAAGCGAGCATGCAAATTAACAATCTCAACAAAACTGTGTACTCGTATTACTTAGGAAAATGGATTCATCATTTCTCTTAAAAATCATTGTAAACTTATCACTTGATATAAATATTTAAAAATCGCATTAAATATTTTTAGTTGCCTATCTAGTAATATTCAGAACAGACTTCCATAAATCCAGTCTTTGAGTAAATGGCTCCTCGATCACTTTTGGGTTATTTTGGATGTTTAAATATAGCATTGGAAGTTTTCCTGTGGTTACTGGCCAAGAGATTCCTTTGAACTTTGAAGGTTTCCTAAAAATCAATTCAAATTGTTGCAAATGACATTGTTCAATTTGTTTTTTTCTTATTTTGCTATTAGATTATTTAAGATTGGACAATATAATTTATTACCCGTCTTTGGCAAAAGTTGCCCAAAGGTTTACTAGGGATTTAGACAGTGGGTATTCTTCGTAAGACTTTTTAATGTTTGTGACAAAGTCCATTTTGAAAAGCAATGCAATTTCATCAAAATGGCAGGCTCTATATAATAGAAAAAAGTTTCCAAACTTAATCTGGTTAATTTGAATCGAGTAGGAATCAAATAATTTAATGGTCACCCTACCCATAATGATGTTGCTTGATTCCAAAGACAAATTCTGAGATCCAATTGGAAAATAAGACATATCCAGCATCAAGTTCTTTGGGTAGATATCCACTGAGCGAAAAAAATAGCTGTGCCGTTCCAAAGTGCCCACGATGAGTATAGTAATAATTATAAATAGGCATGTGTTTCGACATTTCTTTCGCTGAAATGTAATTTGCCAGAAAAAAGCTCGAGTCGGAAAACATATCAACAGTTTGGGTCAATGCTTCTGCAGTAATTGGCTTATCTCCGTAATAATAGTCGTATATTTGGTGAGATAATTCTTCTTTCTTTGCACTTGGTAGTTCCTGGAATCCAAAGAGGATAGGAAACCAGTACGTGTAGTTTGCTGTCATTTCTTCCATGACTCCTGGAAGACGCATTACCCCAACTATATATAGAAAAGCGTACAGAACGAGGAGTAAAATAAATAGTTTAAACATTTATACGAATTTCTGATACACATTTATCTCTATCATTATTCAAGTTCGAAAGATCAGTGCAAGTTGCTCTAAATGTTCTGAAACACACTTTCATAATGAAATAATATTGAGAAAGGGTTCATTGTTTCTGTACCTGCATAGACTAAACCTTCTTCTGAGTTAACTCCTTGTATTAAAGGGACCTTCGTTGTGATATTCCCTGACGATATCAATGTAAGTGGGTCTTCGTTCAAAAATGAATTTGAGTCCTGAATTGATTCAATCGTTGGGGAGAAGGCAGCTTCTCGGTCCCGAAGTAAAGCATTCTGGTAATAAATAAATTAAGTCGATTACCAAATAAATTCGTAAAATATATAACCTATGCATTTTTAAAAGCAATAATAAAATGATTGTTACATTTGTGTATGAAGTGTAAATCAAATCCCCATAAAAATCAAGAATAATAATAATTATGTTATTCATGCACTAGCGTCATGATTCTTTGTCATAAATGCATGGAGATGGAGAAGTATATGAGCATGATATCAAAGCGTGAACACACAAGTACACAACCTACTTTAATCCATTTCTCAAATAAAACTCGCCAGTTAGTCTACTCTAAATAGATAACGATTCACTAAAAAGTTTCAACCAAAATTACTTACAATCATCTCTCCGTGACTTCTGTTAATTTCATAGGCTTTTTTTGCTTTCAGACATTTTACCATCGCTTTTGTACAATTTGTCGGGCAATTAAGTCTTTTGGCAAAACGGATTGCTTGCTCTCTGGGGTTTCGGGTGATAGTCCAAGGATTTAATGCTTTTAAAAAATATGCAATTTTTTACAATCGAATATTCGTAATTGTGCCCAAAAAGACAGATAAAGACTTGACTTACATGATCCTGATTGAGAAATTCCTCTATGGAATAATCCTATACATTAAAAGTATGTTTTTCATTTTTGTTTTTTTGATTGGATTTCCCATGAAATATAAATAGGTAGGTAGTATTATAATTTCTTTTTATCGCAATAATAATATAAAATGAAATTACCTTTTGACATTGGCGATAGCATGTGAAGGTGAACAGAGGCTGCTCCGGCACTCTGTCCGACGAGAGTTACTCGATTAGGATCTCCCCCAAAAGCTTTAATGTTCTCTTGTACCCATTTTAGTGCCATTGTTTGATCTTTTAATCCCATGTTACCACGAATAACTCCATCTCCAGTATTGAGAAAACCTGGAATATTTTTGATATGTAGATTAGTGAGAAATGCTTACAACCACAGGCCCACACCGTTTTTGAAATTAATGCAAGAACAATCAAATCAAGTATTTACCGAAAGAAGATACTCTGTAATTAATGGTTACAACAATCACATCTTCATCCATAAAATATGTGGGCTTATAATCCGATCCAGATCCGAGCATAAACTAAGTATATGAATTTTTAAATACCTATATCAGTAAATTTTTTTATAAGTGAAAGCCATAGTCTTACACACAAGAGATAAATTACCAATCCTCCATGGATGTATATGATGACAGGCAGTAGAGGTCCTGATTCAGACTTCATATGTGCCAAACTACCAATCTGTATAAAAAGCATATAAAAATAGCAATCAATTTTCCGTTCTGTCTACCATTTTGATATTTTTTCCTGTTATTGATTGCGATGTAACTTATTCTAGGAGCATAAAATTCTATATGAATGTAAGGGTTCCGTAATTAAGGTATTTATTATTACTATTAGTAGCAGCTTAGCGTCGACCTAGCGTGGTAAAGGAAGCTACAAATCTCATTTCTACGCAGTTGTCTTGTTTTTATAGTTTTTCATTCGTAATAGGTAATATTTATGGCTTTTGTTATACTGAAAGGATATCTCTAATATCAATAATCAATATTGATCAGTTGACTATTATTATTGAATAAATAATTGCACGGTACCTATGCAATGACTGCTTAGGATCGGCCAATAAATATTACATAAATGCCTATATGTACTTAAATAGATAGCGTATGAAAATGCGTCTTTTCTTCTTACCTCATAATCTGAGCTCACGCTAAGAGACAAAACGGGAAATACTATGCTAAAAAAACTAGCGAGTCAATGTCTTGTGCGAAATGCAAAGTTGCAGTAGAGTGGATTCATGAAATAAAGTGGCTAACCTTGTTTCCATCTAAATTGCTTTGATGACTGAATGATTGTCAAGGTTAAGGAAGTAAATCTATGAATCTATGAGTGTACTCTACCTACACTACAGTCCCTCCTGAGTTTGCTATCTATACTATTCTATGCTTACGCAAAAGCTATTCCAGTATGAGATAATTTCGTGATAATATACAGACAGATAAAATCACCTCATACACACACCTACCTGTCTAGCGGAAAACTATTTTGCAATAGGTATGAATAATAACGTATTTATTATAAAGTTTTTTATGCAATATACTATACGTAATAAAACAAGTCCACCAAAGCGTCATTATTTTTTTCTTCTTGCAATTCACAAGTCTCAAGGTAACTTGAGTAAACACATGAATCCTTTTTAACCCTTTTTACTACTAAAAGCAAAGGTAGCTGTACATACTATTCAAATATTGAGTTCACCATCAAAGTAAAATTTAATATCACTTTACTCTGCATGCTTCTCACTTTATTATGGGTCGAGTAATTCAGATGACAATTACTGCCGGCATATAAATCTATTTAACTACTTTTTTCTCTTATCTTTCAAGCAAGTCAAAAGCTGATCTAAGAAATGGATAAACAAAGTTTTTTACCTTAGATAACTGACCCATTACATAATAAAGCAGTAAACAGATAAAAATTAAACGTTTATTATGGTACTTATACTAAGTTAGTGTACTTTTATCTGTCTCCAATTGATTTGCATTTGAAAATACTTGAACGTGAAATAGGCTACTTACTGCACTGGACCCGACAGGAATTGCATAATTTCAGAAAGATGTATGTAAAGAACAATATATGTCAGCATATCCCTTTTTCGTTTGCCCCAGATATCATATTGACATTGCTACTATGTAAGCGTTTTGGTCTAGTCTAATTCAGTTTTTAGATCATCAATGTCAATGCACTACATGACAAATTAGTATATCTACTAATTCACGGTTACCAACTTTATGCGGCCTCATCAAGACTGGTATATAATCTTTCATTTTCTTAATTTTTTGCAAACGTAAATATCGACGAAAACTGCAGTTTGCATTTGTAGCTAAAGCTACCTATAACCTTTGAATTTCTTCATTAAGATGGTTTGGTACCTTGAGAGACTGGCAATTCCTTATTCTAGTCCTCTGAATACGGTTACCGTACGTAAGCATATTTACTTGATAAAGATATGATATAATACTTACCTATGAAACGTGCAGGCATTATTACAATTATATACGATATGAGCGAGAATGAACAACATATACATGAATCCATTTATAACTTTTTCTCTTTCTACCTCATTGACTTTCAGCTACAATTTAGGTAGCAAGATTTCCATGAATTAGCTAAGATGGAAGTCCATGAGTGAGTATGAGAGATGAATAAAGTACCTACTCAATACAATTATTAACCTTATATACTGATCACATGTACTTATAAACATAGGAAATTCAAGGGGGAACTATTTATACTACCTACACTTTTAAATACATAACTCTATTTATAATAAAAATTACATCGAATTCTTTGAATGCATTAATTTTGTTTAGACGCATCAGGTGGCAGGTATTTGAATTGCTTACAATTTGGTTATGCCTACTTAAAAATATCTCACTCTGCACTGTCAGCACATACTGCACAACAATGTCAATGTCATAATGAGTTACGTT
>JABASI010006569.1:0-10731 GCA_019776505.1 Tomocerus nigrus
GAACATTTTTATTTTGCATTCTGTCGGGCGTAGATTTTAGGTCGTCTTTTGGAGTTTATTACATTTTCGGACATCTTCAGATATGATTACATCATTCATTTGAGCGAATATTACAATACTTAAAATAAGATAACTGTACTACTACCATAGGCGTATACAGAACCCAGTTTCGGAGGGGGCTCAGATTTTGCATGGACATATATAACACATATATTCGCTTGGAGCGCCAAAAATTTAGGTCTTTTTTGTCAAATATGAGTCAAAAATGGTCTAAAAAAACATAAAATCGAAATTTTCCATATTTTAAGAATAAAATCTCTCTCTTTCTGGATTTCGGGGGGAGGGGCTTCAGCCCCGAAAGCCCCCCCTCAATACGCCTATGACTACTACAGATATAATAATATAAATGAAATGGCCTGCTGTATGGTATTATTTGCGAATGGCTCTCGTAAAGTAAACGTCCAAATCAATCACCATAATTGGTACAGAAATGAACATGTTCATGTCATATTATAGTTAGCATTAGCAAAGGATGGCACAACAATACTGTCTTACATAGATAATGTCAATGCTACATTTTATATAGCAACATTAGATTCGGACTTGGTTCTTCTGTTGGCATTTTGTAATTAATATTTGTTTCATATTTCCAATTTTATCCGACGAATATATACATCCAAGCTATATTAAACAGATACGAAAAATGGCAACAACCACAAAAAATAATAAAGGCTTACAGGTCTGACCACTTCTCTTTAAAAGACACACGAAATAATTTTTTGGAATATTCTTCAATATCCTCACTAAAAAAATGGCCCTCATTTCCGCTTAGCTGAAATTTATTTCGTTATTATCCACGTCAAAAAGGGACAATAAAAATCAACCAATAAATAAAAAAGGCAAATAAGTGCACAGTAATAACTCATTATCTTCCGCAGTTTCATGTTTTACTTTCAATGCAAAAATGGAAGACATACGCACCCAAATGCTGTACTGGACAATTGACAATGTAGAGACTAACTTTCTTAACATCAGTTACTGGGCATTTTGTGGTGTAAGATTCTTAGGTTACTGGCCATTTTATATTGTTCAGACCACAAAAGATGTCAATTTAACTTTCCATTCCAAATACAAGTCACTGTGCTTTACATGGAAAAGCCTTCCTACAGCTTGGTCAATTTTACAAGTTTTGGCGGATTTTTATAATTTCACTTATTACGTATTAATTTACGGATTCATCGAGGAGGGACCAACAAAATTTTCACTCGGAGAAATGTCCTCTTGGATTTTAATGGTGCCTACCTTGAGTTGTGGACTGGTGAGTTTCAAAGTCATTGGAATTTTAAATGGAAAGCAAAATTTACAGTTTTGGCAGGAAACGATTTCATTGTATCAGAGTATACTAAAAGCTGGAATTAAGCTAGAAGATTACAATGAGTTCTTCAAAAATCTCAGAATTACAATAAGAAAGCTGGTCATTCTTAGCATTCTTGTAACATTTTTCTCAACTTCTGTTCTAATTAGCCGCTTTATCGCCTTAAAAATACAAATCCAATATTTTTATCCGTACCTTGCAGCGCTAACCTGGTCTATAAGTACCTGTCTTCATGTAACTCATTCCATTTGGTTGTATTTTTTTATGAAATTATACTGTAAAGCTTTCGAAATTGTTTCATTGGAATTAAAAAATGCTGAATTGATTCAAAAAAGAACAAAGGAAAAGGAACAGAAGTTCCTTCGAGACCTCCTGGCCATTTATTATGAAACGGAATCCCAAACTCGAAAATTTAATGAAATTTTTGGATTCAAGTTACTATTTGAAATGCTTTTTTGCACCTTCCCGGTTTTGCATATCGCTATTACAGCGGTAATTCCTGTGGATGGGGCGCGACTTGAGAGTTTGTTATTGCTACTTTTTGGTCTGCTTTTGAGTTTTTGGTGCTTATTTGATTTATGTCTCCTGGTCTTCACTGGTTCAAAGGTCACCACCAGTTCTAAATTCATTTTAAAGTCTATACGAATCATCTCTCTTGATAAGTTTGACACAGATACCCGAAGGAAGGTATGTAACATATTTTAATATAAGTTATTCTATGGTCGTTTCAAAAAATATAATCCAAAACAGCATATTGATAACATTTTGGAAATGATTTAGTTTCAAATGGTGGCATCAAAATTGGAACATGATCCTCCAGCGATTTCTGTGGCCGGATTTTTCAATTTGAAGCGGAATGTTTTGCTTTCGGTAAGCTTTACCGATGCGTTTTCTGTTAAGGAAGTGTGGTGAATAATAATGTTATACCTTCTTACTCTAATAAGCGGTTATAAATTATTCTACGACTTTAACCTATTGCCTGGCAAAGAAGCAAAGAATTCACCTTGTAATGTATTTGCAGATATTGTATGGATGGGTGAAGAAAAAGAGAAGTCCAAATGAATTATTTTTTTAATTTATACAGGTGGGGACAGTTTTACTAACTTATGTAATTGTTCTAGTCCAAATGCCTCGAATTCCAGGCAATGGATGTGAAAATTCATGAAAATTGAAAACGAAATCGAAAATGGAATCCAAAGAACAACTGAACTTTAACGAAAATAAGCTATAAAGCTGATACGGCGAGGCGGGTTACTTATTAGTATTAGGTAATTTGATTATTAGGCACTTTTTCTAAAATAGTACACCGCGAGGTCTCTGTGATACCCTGGCGGTTTAGCCGATGAATAACTGGTTTGCTTTTGTGGCACCCCAAATTATTTCAGTGCTTATAACATAACATCTTCCTAAAATTCTGATATGTTCTTTGTGTCTACATTCTTAATTACTGGTGCGATTCAGAAAACTCAAAATTGCGTTGCCTAGAAAAAATTCAAATACAGTAGTTGGGGTAAATACAGCTCAACTACATGAAGTGGGTAAACTGGGTTTGGCAATGCACTGCCGATCTAAGTAATCCTGAATGTCAGAAAATATGTACATACTTTTATTTTATGTATGTAACGCACAACATTTATAAGTATTTCAATGTTTCAAAATATGATGGTATATGAAAAATGATGTATTTATGTATGTTAAAATTATTTATCTTTTGGCTTGGCGACTCTAATTACGCATTGATGCCCATCGAAATAATGTAATGTACCTTTAAGCCTTAACTATGTACAAAAGATTCAGTGTGCGATTTGACCTACTGCAGCGCATTCTGCTCGACTAGTCAGGAAATTTTCTATCTCCAAATTGCTTTTCATTAAATTCATTCTTACTAAAATTATAATTTTGAACTACTTTAGAGTTTTTATTAATTGCATTGTTTTAGTCTTACAAGTTACAACTTGGTAGCAATCATTAATTTAGGACTCGCTATATTATTGATCTGCAGCATTAATCCATCCATTCATTCTAAGTGCATTCAGTAGGAAGCTTTATTGCTTCATCTAGTAGGTAGTAGGTACTAATAATTTTAACTCAACTCTTTCATCATTTCAATTCATTTAATCATCACTGAACCTGGTTCTTTGTTTCAGCGCTAACACAGTTAGACGGGCCGGATATATATTAATTAAATTATGACATAAGAAGTAAAAACCAAACTCACAATATTCTTGTCAGTATTATTATGTCTGCTGTAAGATGTCTTTTCACTAGTAGTAGTATACATGTCCATCTCCGAATTACAAATACAAAATCTAATACTTACAATAGTGCGAACCAAACGAAGACTGAGTGCCAGTGGAAGTTAGTAAAACCATAAATAAATAAGAATAACACTTAAGCAATTTGTCTTTTGTGAGTGATCAAAAAAGAATATAAATGATGGCCATAAGCAGCAAAATTAAGGTTGTGCTGAAAGGTTTGTGTGCGATAAGTTGAGGTCAACAGCTAAAATGTGACAATACTAAGTAGGCAGAGTTCAGCTAGCCGGTGGGTAGTGGCTAGGTGGCTAGGGGGCAAAAGTGGCTAGTGGGCGTCCAAATCGTCAGGTGGCTAGTGGGCGGCCAAATCGTCAGGTGGCTAGTGGGCAAAAGGGGTAAAAGGGGCAAAAGTCGAAAATGGGGCTGATTGATACACTAAATGAGGTAAAATATGGCGGAATTTTTTAAAATTTTGTTTACTTTTGCCCCTTTTACCCCTTTTGGCCACTACCCCTTTTGCCCGGGTGGGTGGCCAAATGGCGTTTTGGCCGGCTAAAACCGAACTCTGTAAGTAGGTGCTATTGACACACATATATTTAGTCAGAATCTCCATCTTCTCTAATGAACATAGAGACGACATTTTGAAGTTAGTGAATTTTTAACATAGAACACGTTTCCTAGATAAATCTGTCCTTTCTCGAATGAGCTATTATGAAAATATATATATACGACTTTGTCCGTCTTTTTAAAATGCTCAATTCGTCGCAGGGGATTTTCTTTTACTCTTTTATTAGGCAATCTCCCAATGGGAAAGTCAATATTTGAATTGTGTGTGTGCTTCAAGCACACAGTCTAGATACTTTCAAAAGTGTCTGAACTGTCAACCACTCAAGACAAGCTTAATCATCTAGCGTAATAGGTACAAGTTTACAGTGCATAAATAAATAGCCACGGGACGGGGACGCCGTTATTGCATTGTGTCTGGCTTTCTTGAATTAAACGCCCAAACCAATCACCATAATTTTATGCACAATACAATGCAACAGAAATGAACGACATGCTTTAATAAAGTAGGTTCCCAAAGCATAGGAGGATAATAGTACTGTTTACATATTTATGACATAATATGAAAAATTACAAAAATCCATTAATAAAATAAACTAGTGCAGATGATCTCTGATTAAATCTCTTTAAAACAACATCAAATTAATTTCTAGGGAAACTCTTTAATATCCTCAATAAAAACAAATGGTTCGCATGTCCGTTTAGTTTTTATTTCATTATTATCCGTGTCAGAAAAGGGGCAATATAAAAGTAATAAAATTCAATCAATAAATAGAAAAGGCAAATAAGTGAAAATTAATAACATTAATTTTCATCTGTAACTCAACACCACCACAATCCGCAAATTTTTACTTTCAATTCAAAAATGAAAAACTCACCCACCGAAATGCTGTGGACAATTGACAATGTAGAGACTAACTTTCTTAACATCAGTTACTGGGCATTTTGTGCTGTAAGATTCTTAGGATACTGGCCATTTTATATTATTCAGGCTACGAAAGATGTCAATTTAACTTTCCATTCCAAATCCAAGTCACTGTATTTTACATGGAAAAGCCTTCCTACAACTTGGTCAATTTTTCAAGTTTTGGCTGACTTTTATAGTTTCACTTATTACGTATTAATTTACGAAATCGTCGAAGGGAGACCAACAAGATCTTCATTTGGAGAAATGTCCTCTTGGATTTTAATGGTGATTACATTGATATGTGGGCTGGTGAGTTTCAAGGTCACCGGAATTATAAATGGAAAGCAAAATTTACAGTTTTGGCAGGAAATGATTTCATTGTATCAAAATATACTAAAAGCTGGGACTAAGCTAGAAAATTCCAATGACTTCTTCAAACATCTTAGAATTAGCATAAAAAAGATGATCTTTCTTAGTATATTTGTAACATTTCTCATAATTTTCTTTTTAATTGTGGAAACTATCTATATGAAAATACCAATACAATATTTCTATCGTTACCTTGCTGTGGTAACATGGTCTGTAAGTACCACCTTTCATGTAACTCATTCCATTTGGTTGTTTTTCTTTATGAAATTGTATTGTAAAGCTTTCGAAACCGTTTCATTGGAGCTAAAAAATGTTGAACTGCTCCCGAAAAGAACAAAAGAAAAGGAACAAAAGTTCCTTCGAGACCTTCTTTACATTTATTACGAAACAGAATCCCAAACTCAAAAATTTAGTGAAATTTTTGGATTCAAGTTATTATTTGAAATGCTTTTTTGCATCCTGCCGGTTTTGTTTATCACTATGACAGTGCTAATTCCTGTGGATGGGGAGTTTAAGACTTTGATACTGCTGCCCTATGGTCTTATTGTGAATTTTTGGGGCTTATTTGATATTTGTCTCCTAGTCTTCACTGGTTCGGATGTTACCACCAGTTCCAAATCCATTTTAAACTCCATACGAATCATTTCTCTTGATAGGTTTGACACAGATACTCGACGGAAGGTATGTAAAATATTTTAATACAAAAAATACAAAATATTCTATATGACCGTTTCAAAAATATAATCCAAAATATTATATTGAGGATATTTCGAAAAAAATTTAGTTTCAAATGGTGGCATCAAAATTGGAAAATAATCCTCCAGCGATTTCTGTGGCCGGATTTTTCATTTTGAGGCGTAGTGTTTTGTTTTCGGTAAGTTGTACGCATAGGTACATTTTTGGTTTTTTGGGCAAGCGTGGTTAATAAAATTTCTCTTTACTTTATAAGCGGTTACAAATTATTCTAAGACTTACTACCCAATAGTCTGGTCAAGAAGTAAAGAATTCACATTGAAATGTATTTAATTGCAATATTATCCTATTACATTGGTACTCTGTAGATGTTGTAGGAGAATTAAAATGAATTATTTTATCTTTTTATGCAGGTGGGAACCGTTATTTTAACATATATAATTGTTCTGGCCCAAATGCCTCGATTTCCAGGAAATGGATGTGGAAGTTCTTGAAAATTAAATCGAATACCAAAACAACTGTAGAACTAACAAGTTAAACACAAATCTGGCACGAAAAGTAACATCCAGTGACCCTGCAGTCTGCTGCATACAGTTTTTAATAGGAACACGGACTAGGTACTTAAATCATTAAGTTATTTGATCATACATTTTGTATATTGAAATTGAGTTCTAGCTAGGACGTTGTGTTGATAGTAACCTTCAAAATGCATAATTTTTATATAAAAAAAAACAATGTAATCTATAATCGAGAAAAGTAACGTTGAAAAATCTTGTTGGGTAAAAATTATTTTTCTCAAGTAAGTAAATCAGATACCTACACCTACTTATAACTTTAAATATATTGCATTGAAAATTAATAAATGTTGACGTTTGAAACAATAATACCCCCCTGTCGTAATAATTTTTGCAATAACAAGTATATATAATAAAAAGCTTTCGAAATTATAATTCCCTAAGGGGTATTATTTCAATTAATACGGTAACTGCTCATGACTGCGATTTCTTATTCTTTTACCTACTCATTTTTTGGGGTGAAAGAGAAGGGTGGTGAGGTTAGTGGCATATTTTTGTCTAATAGCGGGTGAAAGGGGAACCCAAAGAGGAGAATGATTGTAATTAACTTATTAATGATCGTAGTTTTGTTCTGGGTATTGACACTACAAATTAGGTTCAATGTACTATTCCCTGTACTCCATGGGTAGAGAGGTTGGACCAGGATTAGTGAAGAATGGGTAAAGCTCGTGTCTAGTGGCAGAAATGGTGAAATTAATACTCATGGTATAATTTCATTTATTTTGTAGCAATACATTTTATTCGTTCCTAATATGCATATTACGCTTTTGCAAACCATGACCATTATTGCTTTTATTACCTACGAAGCCGAAACCATGTCCAAAATCTCACCTGCGAAACACCAGATGGAGTGCTCTGCTCCATGGATGGAGAGGTCGCGGGCATTAACGTTCGTTGGGAGAGTCGGTCACAGAAGGGTTAAGCAGCTTATATGGCTATATGAGCAGTATATATTGTTATATTATATGCAATATATATGGAGTATATAGGTATAGGCAAGGTCGGAGTAAGGAATTTGTGACATCTTTAAAACGCCCGCCCTCATTATGTACACGGCCGTATCTCAAACACTTTTGACCTAACCTAACTAAACTCAGCCGACTCAGTCGGTCTATATCGGTGGCGCGAATTAGCCTGTTCAAAATAGCTTATTTTTGGAAAAGTATGTACCTACTAAGGAAACTTGTGCAGATGTGGCCATTAAAAAATGAAATCGCAAGGTCATCCTGGTTTTCAGGATGTAAAACTAACAAAAATTATTATTAATACTGAAAAAACTAAATTATAAAATAGGAAAATATTTGGCAAGTGGGTTACGGGGTCAAATATTATGTCAAAAATCCAAAAATTGGATGAGCTGCTTTTTTCATAGCGTCAACGATAAAGTGACCTCCCTTTCAACACCATTCCTACTTATTGCGGAAAAATGAGCCATCTTATGTGCCTACTATTTTCTACGATAAGAGTTATAGGGGAGCTCTCGACTGGAAGAACAGAAGCAGAATACACACTGTAGATTTCTCAGACATAATAATCAAGAATTCTTTAAGTTCACTATTTGGGATGAAAGGAACTATTCCGATAAAAATTAAACTATCCGAAAGTAAAAGTTCAATTATCCGAACAAAAAATTCAACTAATTATTTCGAGTAAAAAAGTGGTTTATAGAGGCAGGTAAACCACATAAAAGTAGAAAATTAAACTATTTACTTATCTATAAGGACAAAAATTAAACTATTCGAATAAGAATTAAATTGATGTGATCCATAAGTGATCGGGCAAGTGGAAGATAAGCAAAGTCAATTCATTTACATAAATAAAATACTTGTGTAGTATAGTACTTTAATATTTACTGTACAATGTACAACTAACGCACATGTAGACTTAATCGTCTAGTGTAATACATAAAAGCTGTTATGGTAGTATAAAATGAAGGGCTTTCGTGAAAATAAACACTCAAAGCAATCACCATAATTGGTACAGAAATGCACAAGTTATAATATAGTTTGCATTGGCAAAGCATAGCACAATAAAACTGTTTACATAGATATACGTCAATATGCGTCAATTTATTTCAGATTTTATCCGACGATGAAAAATTGGAAAAGACTTAAAACTAAACTAGTAGTACATGTCACATCTGACCAACTGTCTTCGTCTTCTTTTTCCTAAAGACAAATTAAACAAGTAAAAAGTAATTTTTTCACTTTTACTTCTCCTCGTCATCCTCCGCACTTTTATTTTTACTTTCAATGAAAACTTGAAAAAAAGACTCACCCACCAAAATGCTGTACTGGACAATTGAAAATGTAGAGACTAACTTCCTTAACATTAGTTATTGGGCATTTTGTGCTGTGAGATTCTTAGGATACTGGCCATTTTATATTATTCAGAGTTCGAAAAATGTCAATTCAACTTTTCATTCCAAATCCAAGTCGCTGAGTTTTACATGGAAAAGCCTTCCTACAGCTTGGTCAATTTTTCAAGTTTCGGCTGACTTTTATAGTTTCATTTACTACGTATTCATTTACGGGATCATCAATGAGGGATCAGCAAATTTTTCACTCGGGGAAATGTCCTCTTGGATTTTAATGGTAATTACTTTGATCGGTGGACTGGTGAGCTTCAAAGTGACTGGAATTTTGAATGCGAAGCGAAATTTACAGTTTTGGCTTGAAACGATTTTATTGTATCAAAACATAATAAAAATTGGAATTAAGCTAGAAAATTTTAATGAGTTCTTCAAAAATCTTAGAATTACCATAAAAAAGATGATCATTCTTAGTATTTTTGTAACGTTTCTCATAATTACATCTCTAATTGGCCATAGTATCTCTCTAAAATTACCAATCCAATATTTCTATCCGTACCTTGCTTTGATCACGTGGTCTGTAAGCACCGCTTTTCATGAAACTCATTCCATTTGGTTGTTTTTCTTTATGAAATTGTATTGTAAAGCTTTCAAAATTGTATCTTTGGAGCTTAAAAATGTTGAACTGCTCTCAAAACGAACAAAAGAAACGGAACAAAAGTTCCTTCGAGATCTTCTGGCCATTTATTTTGAAACGGAATCCCAAACTCGGCGATTTAGTGAAATTTTTGGATTCAAGTTATTATTTGAAATGCTGTTTTGCATCCTGCCAGTTTTGTATATCGCCATTACAATCCTAATTCCTGTGGATGGGGCGCGAGTTGAAAGTTTTATATTGCTGCCTTATGGTCTGCTTGTGAGCTTTTGGTGCTTATTTGACCTATGCCTCCTGGTCTTCACTGGCTCGGATGTCACAACAAGTTCCAAATCTATTTTAGACTCTTTAGGAATCATTTCTCTGGCTAAGTTTGACAAGGATACCCGACGAAAGGTATGAACAACTATTTTACTCCAAATTACAAATGAAATTACATAATTGCAAATGTATTTTAAGACCTTTGCAAAAATATTGTCCGAAATAGTGTAGTGTAACCTTGATGATTGATAGCATTTTCTAAATTGTTTACCTAGTTTCAAATGGTGGCATCAAAATTGGAACATGATCCTCCAGCGATTTCTGTTGCCGGATTTTTCATTTTGAGGCGGAATGTTTTGTTTTCGGTAAGTTGTACCCATACATTTTATTTTTTTATGGAAAGTGTGGTTAATAGGATTCTTCTTTTATAAAGCGCTTACAGATTATTCTAATCGGCCAGACTAAAATGCCCCACCCTTTCAGAAAAAATCCCCAACCTCGCAAACGCTAACCTAACTTAGAACCAGTGAACAGGAGATCCGGTAGGTGTCCTCACTGCGTGAGGCAGGAGAAATGACCGTTCTTTGTTCTCAGTGAAGCAGCTAAGCCCATCCTGCCATTGTTATCTCAGCCAGCTCAACCAGTCGTACTGTTTCGTTCCCGTACGTATAGGTATGTGAAGGAAAGAAGAGCGATACCTACACGTACGGGCACGATACGCTCTGACTGGCTGAGAGGACTGACGAGGCTGAGCTTAGCTGCTTCA
>JABASI010006570.1:0-10730 GCA_019776505.1 Tomocerus nigrus
CGACATTATTTATACATTATGATATTAACTATGTTTCTGGAGTCATACAATTCAAGCAAGTGTATTGTTTAATAATTGGTTTGCATTGATGCTAAAAGATAAACATGGATCTACTTCTGATCGGTATCCGTTCAGTTTGGCAAAAGTCAGTTTGGCAAATTTTAAAAGGTCAGCTTGCCAAAAGGTATTTTTCATTTTTAATACATAAATGGTGAGGTGTACTTGCAGCCAATTCGTTCTTCCATGCATTCACTTTGTATTTACATGGATTTACAAACATGTGGCGAAGTTACTTTTACATGCATTCACTCACTCTATTTTGAGTTTTGCTGTCAGTTTCCTCTCTGGAATCGAATGGCGGAGTCAGCAGTAAAGTACGTTTCTCGCACATTAAGGAAAGTAGCACGCAAACTAGCCCGAAATGGATATAGTTATAGCTTAAGAAATATTGTACGCGGGAAAAAGTATTGGTATTGCACAGAACGAGATTCATGGGCAGCATCTTTAATTGAGCGTGAGGGAATGTTAACATGAGGACGCAAAGGCTGGAAGAATGATAGTATTCAGTATCCATCAGCCAGTGACACTGAAAACACACTTCGTAGTATTTTAACAACTCATAATATAGGAAGGAAGTTACTATACGCTAAAATTAACCGCGTAGACTACGAAAAGCCAGCAGAAGTTACGGGAAAAAACTTTCAATTTAAAAAATTCATAAAAATTATTGCCATGAATTTGAAATGATGTGATGAGATGTAATGTGACTGATGTGATGTTATATAATGCGACTGATGTGATGTAATGTAATGTGACTGATGTATATCTATTAAATATTACTCGCGCAAGAAAACCACCTTTTGCCAAACTGACCTTTTGAAATTTTCCAAAATGACCGCAGAAAATTTTGCCAAATTGACTTTTGCCAAACTGACCTAGAGTTTCGAATGTGCGATATATGCCGCATGCCGCAAATATCATTTACGGCTATTTGATTGTCATTTGGAGCATCAGCAATCCGCATGCCTTAATTGCCGTAAATATATATCCAGCTATATTAGATAATAAATATGTATGTGATGTTATATATTTACTGTTTACAGCATTTACATTTTGGGGCATTAAAAAATAGTTAACGGCGTTCCAATTTTATACTCTGCGTCTGATGTGCATTTCAATAATTTAAGTAGGTACCTACATTAATATTCTTCTAGAAGATGGTACAGGTTATACTTTCCAGAGTCTATATGAAAATGGGAAAAGTCGATTGACATTGACAGATAAACTACCCTGGAAAATTAGTGCAAGGTTCGAACATTTTCAAAATTTCCATCTGAAATGATGTCAGATATTTTTGATGTAAAAGTCTTTCAATTTGAGATAGATATAAATTCATTTAAAAGAACTTTTATGCTGCCAAAAATACGAAACAGATATTAAGTGGTTTCAAGCCAGGAAAATAAGTGACTTTTTTTCACTGTATTTTTTCAATCGTCAAAAAATTTCTTTGCGTAGGCGTTGTGCATCGATACTCCGACTGTCACTGACGTATCTCACTTATTTGGTAATGGTGGTAAGTTTTAAGTTAAAGTGGGGATCTGTGGCCAATGGCAACCATCATAATAAAGTGACTATCATAATTCGTTCTAACATTTTTTTCACACTGTATCTTCTTCTAGAATAGTGGTTGCAGGACTACAAGATTGGTAATATTGGTATTGCTGGAAAGCTGAAATGCTGCTACTTAACAGTCCAGTCTTCGATTTTTGATTTTCTGCCCTGATTTTGAGAAATAAGCAAACTAAAATTTAAAACCGTTAATCTCAAAATCAGGGCAGAAAATCAAAAATCGAAGACTCTACTGCTAAGAAGCAGCATTCCAGCAATACCAACTTGTAGTCCTACGACCACTATTCTAGAAGAAGATGCAATGTGAACAAAAAGTTAGAAGGAATTATGATAGAGGGAAGAGTATGGACCGTTGTCACAGAACCCCCCTTAACCCTCTGTCTACGGACATGACCGAAAGTTCTCCACTTTGGCTTTGAATAAAGACTTCGCGGAAATTGCTGCCCTAATACCTATGAGATTTTTTGATTTTGAAAAAATCTATCCTTATTCCATATAAATCTTGGTAGAGCTTATTTGGTCTATTCTACGATTATTTAAAATTAAAATAAACAAGAAAAATGGTACATTTCCACGTTATAATATACTGTGTGGCAAAAGATCGCCACGCTTACCATACTTGGCGATAGACACGTATGGTAAGCGATAAATAAGACCACGATAAATTCGCCACTTTGTGAATAGGACACATGATTGGTGGGGTGCTTTCGTCACGTCCGCAGAAATGAGTCGGCCTGGCAGTCAGCAATCAGAGGGTTAAGTGAGACTGGAGCAAAAAAGTAGTCGTAATGAACAGTGCATTCAAATTACGATTTCAATAAATATTTTGACTTTTTCCAATCAAGTTAAATAACTTCTATTTCTTTTTAAAGTGTGCTTTGATACTCCTTATTATTAAATATGATCATTTACACCAGAATAAGTGCAAATTTTACAAATAGTTTCGATGCTGATGTCTTACCAGACGTTTGATTAAAATCCAAATATTTATTGGAGATGTTCAACTGCGCTTCAGCGTGCCGGTCAGCAAAGTGTTTTTATGCCCGCAGTAACGTTTCGGCAGCTTTCCAATAATTTTTCAAACAGAAACTCAAAGTACAGAAAAGTTTTATTTTAACATGTTAGACAATGAGCCAGTGAGCTCTGTAAATTGTGTTAATGAGTTAAGGTGCAGATTTGAACTGTAAAGAACAACCAGATAATTATCTTCCAACAATACAATGCCAGATGCACTTGAGATAGGTAGGTAATACCTGTGCATGTCTTCCAAGAAAAGCATTGCTTTCAATTCACATAAATATCCAGTCTAGTCCCAAGTTAGCTCCAAATTCCCACATAAAAGGTTTAGCTTTGACGGGTTTACCAGTATCAATTACTGTGAATAATACAAAGTAATAAAAAAATGGGAACAAATAGTAAGTCTACGTCGCAGGTGTCTAGGCATTTTATTTGCTTTAAATATGAATAAGCACATATAATACCGTCTGTAATAATATAATTACGGATTGTATAGATATAGGTAGCAGTGGCTGCTCAAAAAGCGCGAATTTTTTCTGTATCCCTTTATAGCACAACAGAAAGTTTCTGTGTAAATAAGTTATGGCGTAATTGTGCATATTTTTGCGCAATTCTATAGAAAGTCCTGGCGCAATCCTGAGCAAACTCTGCAGAAACTTCCCGTATTGTAATTCTGCAGAAACGTTTCGTGTCGTCATTCTGGAGAAACTTACCATTTTGAACAAAGTTCCTGAATAATTTTGCAGAAACTTCCTGCCTAATTTTTCCGACAAGTCCTACTTACCTAGATCTCCAGGAAGTTCGTGAGTAATTTTTCAAAAAGTTATTTTACAATTTTCCAAAGTTTCCTCCGTAATTTTGAAAAGATGCCTCCGTAATTTGGCAAAAGATTCCTTCGTAATTTTGCAAAAGATTCCTCTGTAATTTTGCAAAAGATTCCTCCGTAATTTTGCAAAAGATTCCTCTGTAATTTTGCAAAAGATTCCTCCGTAATTTTGCGAAAGATTCCTCTGTAATTTTGCAAAAGATTCCTCCGTAATTTTGCAAAAGATTCCTCTGTAATTTTGCAAAAGATTCCTCCGTAATTTTGCGAAAGATTCCTCAGTAATTTTGAAAAAGGTTCCTCAGTAATTTTGCATCAAGTTTCTGCATAAGTCGTCATTGGTCAACTCTACTAATACTAATTTCTAATATTATAACCGCTACATCAATACATCTGTTTTGCAATTTATTTATTTATATGTTTTATGGGCTTTAAAAATATTGTATAGTGGCCATGAGCAAATTATATCTAGAATCTAGACCAGGCGAGTTGTTATTTGGTATATATTTAATGCAATGTGCTATATATCCTTCGTGTACAATGTTTTATAAAAATAAAACAGCGTTAAGTAAATGGCTTATAGTTAGTTCCGTATATATTCATAGACGCGCATTTGGGATTTCAGTCAAGGAGGTTCCAACACACATGAGTTGTGAAATACTTCTTTAATTACGGAAGATAATAATATATGGGGAGTCCATGTGTTAGATATCTTACACAAATTCGTAATCAGCTAATCAGTTCCCATTGCTCAGAATTTCTTACTTTTTATTAGGGAAATTACATTTGTGAAGAGCAACAAGAACACAGCAAAGACCTATTACATGTAATTCGGCATATTATACTCAATCATCAATATCATTATGTGAATAAAATCGTAATTTTAATTTATTCTTATTACTCTCTATATAGTTCATTGCTTAACCCTTGGTAAGGTTACTTTAATCATCTTTTAACTTATAACACTGTTCATACACAACCTAAGTAAGTTTCTATGACTTCCAAAAACCAGAACATTTACGTTGAATTGAGAGATTGTAATGACGTATGTTGGTTATCAGTGGGTTAATTTGCCTCCAATTCATGGGAAGCTCCCGCCGATTGTCAAATATCAAAACAGCATATAGGTATCCGCTTATTCACCAAATAACAAGAAAAACCTAACTTATTATCTACTGTTCCTTGAGGAATACCTTACTTATATAAAACTGATTAAAGTTATTGTAAAAACTTGACATGCTTAATACAGATATGCCTATTTGCGCAAATCACTCATCCTCATATGAATTTTTAGAGTGCATAAAATGTAATTGTATGGAATAATATGTTATTAATTAAACACTAGGATTATTAATTGGTACGTTTCCCATACGTATACACTTTGTTTCGACATTAAAATGAAGGAAATACCTAATTTCATTAAACTAAACCAATTAAGTAGGTATGTACCTGTGCAGCAGAATAAAAATTCCACTACAATCATTTTATGTGATTCTATGCATATAAAAACAAAACTTGCCTTGTCGAACAAAGAAATAACACGTTTGGCTAACATGAGCGTTAACTATAACGACGTAATTCACACTTCACGGTTTTGTTTAAACTTTTATAAGGCTTAGCAAACGGCAAGAAATCTAAAGTGCAGTTTGTTTTGCCTGCAGAATGTAAGTATTAAGTATAAATCCACTGTTCGGTAATCGATACGTTGACAATATGGAAAAACAAATTTATAGTTGAATATCATACAACCTATAAGATTATTTTGTATCATTCAGAAATAAAGTATAGTCTGTCAGCATACATGAAATTATCAAAATGGTTATTAATCCAAAAAATATACTGTACAATTTGATTGTTGTTGTTGTCGGCTCAGTTTTAGCACTTTCTATTGTGACTTTACCGTTTTTTATTTTTTATCGACTGTTAATCGTGTTTTTAGCGAAATGTTTTCGACCGGATTTTGAATCCATAGCTTCTGGGATAGACGTATTATTTGCTATGGATATTGGGCGTTGGGACACCAAACCAGAAGAAGGATGTGTGATAACGCTTACATTGAAGGCGAAACCTAGTTATGAGAAAGCACATATATTTTTCCAGGAATTATTAACAGATAAAAAGTACGAACATATGTGTCAATACATCGTGCCTTGGTTGGGATATGGATTCTGGAAAAAAGAAAATCCGTTTCTAATGGAAAACCATTTATTGGTGGTAGACAACAAAGAAGATGAAGTCCGGGATGAGAAATGGCTTAGCAATTTCACCAAAAAGTTATTAAAAGATCCATTCGGGAAGATGCAAAGTCCGTGGGATATTCACATCGTGTCCGACTATCAACCGAAACATGAAAGTGACCATGTGTCTGCGGTGTTATTTAGAATCCATCACTCACTGTCAGATGGACACTCAACTTTAAAAATGCTTTCCAAAGCTTTTGATAATTATTTGCCCATAACATATGAGAAACCTAGCCAAGCAATACAATATTCCCAGTTACAAACTGTCATTACTCGGTTACTCAGTCCATATAAACATCTTAAAAGTTATTTGGAGGCATTTGAATGGAATAACAGAATGTGGACTAATTTTTCGGGAGAAATGAGTTTAGCCCATTCAAAAATACCCATTGAAAAAATATTGTTAGTTCGACAGAAGTACAAGACAGGGATTAATTCAATCATCTATGCAGGAGTCACTACCGCTCTACGAAATATTTTGCTTCGAAAGAATTCCAAAATTCCACCAAAGATTTATCTCGGCTTTCCAACCCCGAAGGAAAATCATCCAAATCATCTTTGTAACCATTAGTATGATATTTTTTAATAGCAACAATATTTTTAGCTGTACACATCAATCGAAAACGTAATTCATTTTTGTGCAATTTTTGTAGTATCGTCTCGTTTTTACCTATCTCCATTGGAAATTGTGATCCTGTAGGCAGACTACTTAGTATTAATTCCAGTTTTGATAAGGTCAACGCTTCAGATAAGACGGAAGTTACTGATTTTCTTGTCAATTTAATGGGATATCTGCCATACATCCTGGGTCATTTATTGTTCAGTTTTCCCGCTTCTGGAACATGTACAGTGTTCCCACTTGGCTCTCAAAATGCAATTTTTGGATGTCCAATTGGTGATTATCAAGCTTCTTTTGCTGTTCCAGCAAAACAAGTAAGCGCAGGTGTGTCAGAGTATTCCATCCTTATTTCTAACAACTACTTGGACAACTAAAAAATACTAAAAACTTGGAATTCTTGAAATGACGTATTCTTTTGACCATTAGGTGTCGTCATCATGGGTGCCATCAACAATGGATACGTATATCTTAGTGGTTCATTTGACAAATCTATTTTAGCAACTGATGAGCTGGCAGGAGAAACTAT
This sequence comes from Tomocerus nigrus, assembly GCA_019776505.1. Taxonomy (NCBI): domain Eukaryota; kingdom Metazoa; phylum Arthropoda; class Collembola; order Entomobryomorpha; family Tomoceridae; genus Tomocerus; species Tomocerus nigrus. The sequence continues at coordinate 6,855 of JABASI010006570.1, forward strand.
GAAGGATATTGGTGGATATTTGGATTCATTGCTTCAAAATTAATTTTTTAGTGTCACCGTATAACTCGAATTAATTCTACTAGGTGAACTATTATTTCACCATACCCTATTGTGCGAAAAATTAATAGTTCGCCCGGGGGTAGGGGTGAATTAAAAATGGTGTCAATATATATCCAATAAATAATGTAAACAAGCAGGTTATGTCGAATAATTTGTATTTTTACGGTTGCTTTCTTAATGTTAGCAATTATATAGTTGTCATCTATATCCAATAATCCAATAAACTACTTCCTCAAAGTCAGCGTAGGGAAGGGGTTCTGAACACATTGTACTGGGAACTAAACTACCAACGAAATAAATGCAATATCTCATTAGAAATTACACATTGCTTCGGAATTAATCATAAAAATAAATCATTTCCATTGTTCCACAAATCGAATTAATTTCTCCTCATAAATGCTATTTGGTCTTCATTAGGTTTTCATCGTAATTAGACGACAACGGTCACTGAGACGACGGCAGGCCATTCCAATCGGTATCGGGAAAACTCGTATAGACAATTTCGTATATCGGATGTTGCGAATATGGGTGTGGAAAGATCGTTTGCTATTGTTATACTACGTATCTGAGCACTGCGAATGTTTTTCCGTACGAAAGTGAAATGTCGTTCATGCGTCACATTGTTGTTCTTGTACATTTTCATTGAATTTATAATGTATCTCACTCTAAAAAATCAAGATAAGGGGTACGGGGAGTCTTAAATAAGGTGCAGTTCTCTCCCTGTCAAAAGTAGACCTCTTAAAAAACTACTACTGGATGGCTAAAATACTACTACTGGTGCCCGTTTCGAAAAATCTCGACGAGGAAAAGGTAAAATTTTGTTTAATGGTTTCATTTTGCCACGTGCATACAAATTTTAATGTTTGTTGTTTTATAACAGATACGATATTTGCATATACGATTATTCCGTACATCAACGTACGATACTTCCAAAGTTTTGACTTCTGAATTTTGGCTATACTGCGTACTCGAAAATGGATCAATGTAGAGAAAAGTACCCTAAGTGGATTTCGAAAGCTCTTTTCGAGACTTTCGATTGATACACTTTTTGGGTATGGTTGTCAGAAAACAATATGTCTGTCGCTTTTTCGTCTGTCCTTGGGGTACGTTTTGCAATTCCTCTATACAGTTGGTTATCACCACATGGTTTAAAAGGAATACAGTAAATTACAAAGAAGCAATAACAATAAAATTTAAAACGGCCGATTATTTAAAAAGAATTATTTATAGCCTGTGGGGTTTTGTTCACATGGCGAATGAGTATATTTCTTTTAATATTTCGAACTACATTCTACATTATGTTGTGCACTTCATCTTCGTAAACATAAATTTCTCAAATGATAAGTAAATAATCCTAAGGAATGGAAATCATGTCAAAATCATTTTGTCATCGTTTTGACATCACAATGTCAAAATCATGCAATGGAAATCACGTCAAAATCATTTCCCTTTTTCGTGAATGTACAATAATAAGTTATGCAATAGGTAGTCGAGGCCTTTTACTCAGAGTATAGCGCAACAGAAAATTTCTGTGTAATTCTGTACAAAGTTATGGCGTAATTTGCATATTTTTACGTATTCTAAAGAAAATTCTGGCGCAATTCTGCGCCACTCCGCAAAAACTTCCCGTCATGTAAATCTGCAGAAACCTTTCATGTCGTAATTCTGCTAAAATCTTCCCGTGTTGCTATTTTGAACAAAGTTACGGAATAATTCTGCAGAAAGTAATAGCGTAATCTGGGGGCAGGGGGGAGTTGCCATGTCGACTTACCGTGGGCGTAATTTTGCAGAAACATCATGCATAATTTTTCCGGCAAGTCCTAATTACAGGGAGTTCGTGAGTGATTTTTCAAAACGTTTCTCTGTATTTTTGCAAAAAGTTCCTCCGCAATTTTGCAAAGATTCCTCCGTAATTTTGGAAAAGGTTCCTACCTGATTTTGCATGAAGTTTCTGCATAATTCGTCATTGGTCAACTCTACCCATACTAATTTCTAATATTGTAACCGCTACATCAATGCATCTGATTTGCAACTTTTGCTATATATTACCTTCCTATTTGTATGTTTATGGGCGTTAAAAATATTGTATATAGAGACCATGAACAAATTATATGAATCTAGACCAGAGGAGTTATTGTCTGGTACATTACTTATTTAATGCAATGTGATATATATCCTTCGTAGTTCGTCTACAAGGTTATACAAAAATAAAACAGCGTTAAGTAAATGGCTTATATATATTCATACACGCGCATTTGAGATTTCAGCCAAGGAGGTTCCAACACACACATGAGTTGTAAAATCCTTCTTTAATTATGGAGCATAGTATACAGGTAGTCAAAGTGTTAGATATCCTACACAAGTTTTTAAACAGCTGAACAATTTCCAGCAATATGCTTAGGATTTCTTACTTTTTATTAGGGAAATTGTATTTATGAGGATCAACAAGAGTATCAAACTTATCTGCAACTGATGAGCTGGCAGGAGAAACAATGAAGGATGTTGATCGCTATTTTGATTCTTTGCTACAAATAAATTGATTTTTAAATTTACATCGGTTACTTACGAGTTACTAGGCACTTGCGTTACAATTTGTACTAAAAATGACAATTTTTTTAATTGGGGATCTAGAATTTGGATTTTCTTTTCTTTTCTCCTGATATTTTCAGTCGTCATGAGGTTTTCGTCGTACGTAAATGTGAAAAAATATGTGCCAAAAAAGGCAAAATATTTGCTAAAAATTACTACAAAAAATTCTATCATGCAAAAATTTACCAAGTAGTGGTAAAATGTCAAAAGTTTGTGAACAAACATCGAAAGATATCATAGACTCCTAAATTAAATCCCTGGCTAAGGCCAAAGGAGTATATTATGCAAATCTTCTATTATGGAAAAAATCTCTTAGAACATAGCCCAAAAAGCATTTCCTCCAAATCAATGGATTCCGTTTATTAAAAGTCAAGTAATTGCACTAAGAGGTTTCTCATACTCTTAAAACATAAATAAATATGAGAAAACAATGAGAAATAAAACAAGGATGTCAACTGTCAACCATCGTTTTTATTGAAGGTTAAGATGAGACTTGAGAAAACGGATATTAATTAACACATGCCTATTGCGGTATTATCTCTACAATATTGTATCTAAAAGGTAAAAACTGTTAAATAAAAGTTGAAAATGCTGATTTTTCACGAAAACATGTGAAAATATATGATATGTGCTAAAGCAGAAAACATAACAAAATATGTGAAAAAACTTTTGAATATTGTCAGAGTTGAATGGGAAGGTGTGTGTGTTGTTAGTGTAATGTTGTAGTGTAATGTAGGGTGAGCGAGCGGCTTGCGTAAGCGAAAAATGCTGCCTCCGCCATTTGTGCTCATATTATTATTAGTTTGTGCTGTGCACATAGCATGCATTAGGTCTTGGCATTCAGTCCGGAAGGAGTCTTGAGCTTCTGTCTGAGTAGTTGGCTCTGTTCCCTATACTCTACAGTTGTTCAGTCAATAAAACTAAGAGTCAAAATGTAGAAGTCTTGTGTCCGTTGTCCACTGTCCATATTATTCGAGTCGGTCATGTCATACCTTATCGTCACCATTAACTTACCTCGCTCTATCATCGTTGAGGCGCATCCTACATCCCTAATGGTTTAACTCTCAACAGTTCCCAAGGTTGCGAAACTTGTAAATACGAAGTCTGGGAAGCGTCGTAGCTACCCCTAAAAATATGTGATCACATAAATATCCGCCTTATTACGTAGCGTTAGCGTAGTAATAGATCGTTTCAATCCGTCTGTATAGCAGTCCATCCGGCAGTGTG
>JABASI010006571.1:0-10729 GCA_019776505.1 Tomocerus nigrus
AGGGTCATCATGTTTACGCAGGTAACAGTTTCTCAGGGAAAGCGTTGCTTGTTGTATTTATGTCAAATATCTGGCAGTCGTTTTCATGCAAAATGTTTAAAATGCATATTTTAAAATTTTCAGATGGCTCCTAGTGTTGATTCTGACTGTACTTCTTTTGTCGTTTTAAATAACAATAAAGTTACATGTAATGTTGACCAACTAAAGAGGATTATTGAATCAGAGGGATTCAGTAACCAAGACTCTTCAGAGATTTTCACAGATGTAGACCATAAATACCCGTCTTCTGTCTGGAACCAACCAAATCCCCCCGTTGCCGTTCTTTATGGACAGCTTACTTCTGATGTAACTAGAAACCTTCATGAATATCTTCTGTAAGCACAAACTATAAACCATAAAAAAACTTTTATTTAGTCTTTTGTCACCGAACCAAATTGATGTTTGACGTTGATTTATCCCATTAGTACCAAAACCGATAAAATTGGTTACATTCTTCGTCCGTATCAAAGGAAGTCCGAAGAGAAATTAGTGCTGTCTGGTTATGGTGTCGAATTGCAGTTTAAATCTACGGAATACGTTGCCCAAGATGATGCAGGAAAATCAAAAGGCAAGTCTAGTTTCAAAAATTAAACTTTTTTGTTCTGTTACCACTATTTTCGCCATTCCGAAATGTAATAATTGACCATATTGTTCATAATTGTAGATGACAGCCATGAAGTAAACGGGTTTATTTTTGACAAATTACACGATTTATATCCCGAGCAAAGTCAGCAACTAGACGCATTTCAAAATCATTTGGCGTCTCTAAGGGGTAAAAAATCTGAATTCGAAGCTTTGAAAGCTTGGCAAGTGCAAGAACTGGGACTACAAGCATCGCACTACACGACAATTCAAGAAAACTTTATGGAAGCTTTACTTGATGTATCCGGAAATTTCCCTTCTAAAGCAGCATCATTAAGCTCCATCCGTGTTCCAGCAGATTTTAAAAGATCTATAGCCTACAACCAAAGAATATTACAATCCAGCTTCAATATTGACGAAGGAGATGGAGCCTTTTTTCTCCAAGGAAATTATCTTGACCCTGACTCCTTGGACCTTTTTACATTCATGGACACTTTAGGCTCAGAATTGAACTTGATGGAATTGCTGCGAAGTGTGTATCATGACAAAACTGTTACTCGTGCGAAAATTGAAAATATTTTGTCTTTGGGTTCGAAAACAAATTCTGAACCAGATTTAGCTCTGGATTTGCGAGATTCCTCAGTTTATTGGATAAACGATTTAGAGAAAGATGAGGAATACGAGGATTGGCCAGAAGATCTTACGCAGCTCTTCTTTAGAATGGGCGGTGTTATGTTACGTCCTGTTCGAAGGAACGTTTTCAACCTCCTACTGACTTTAGATCCTGATGATGTGTCCACATCTGGAAGTACGAAATTATTTTCAATAATGACACCTGGAGTTGTAAAAATATTAAATTGACTCATTTTGTTATTTTCTTTATTAGGTATGCTAAAGATGGCTCAATCTTTTATGGCTCACAAAGCTCCTGTTCGTATTGGTGTTGTTTTTTGTTCTTCAAATGCTGAATCATCGTCCTCAAAATCCGGTCTGATTAGACGAATTCTCAACTATGCCGTTGCTGAAGAGAAAGTCAAAAAGGCTTTTAACGAACTCGTCGATGTAAGTTATTTACGCTTTTAGACTTTATTTATTTTTTCCAAAAAATTAAATAATGTTTGTATTTTTAGGCTCTTAATTCGAATGACTTTTCGAAATTGACGAAAACTTTTGGAGACCCAGGAGAAGAATTTGATTTCGGAGCACAGATGTCCTGTGAGTTCATTAAAAAGAGTGGTCGGCCAACACCTGGAGCATTTTTAAATGGAGTTCCGTTAAAATGGGATTCCGTGGATGATTTCGAAGAAGTCGTACTGAGTCAATTGCTAAGAGAAGCTCAATCAATTCAAATTGATGCTTACAATGGCCGAATTCGTGACGATACGGACGTTTTTGAATATATCATGAACAAACCTAACGTACAACAGAGGTAATGTTGTATAAATCTTCTATAAAAATTTCTCTCTCAAAGCACGCTTAAGTGACTTACTATAGAAAATGCCTTTTGGTTATTTTTGCAGATTGAACGATAAAATTTTGGATATCTCCAATGCGAAATACATTACATTCGGCACTGAAGTGTGGGAGCCAGAAAAGGTTCCAAAAAATCCTTATGCCAGAATATCTTCTTCTTTGAAGTATCTCACCCCATCCGGGAAAAAGCGGACCCCAGTGACTGTAACTATTTGGGTCTTTTCTGATGTCAGCTCTAAAGAAGGACAAAATTTCTTATTGAAAGCGACAGAATTTCTTTTGGATTCTTCAACCCATTCTCGCATTGCTTATATCCCAACGGATAATGGAGACTCTGCGTTTAAAACGATGATATTAGATGCATTTGAAGCTGACGATTTGAAAAAAGTAGTAGAAATCTTACAAGAGTACAATAATGAGCTGCCAGGTGAAGGTAGTTCGGGCCAAGAAGTTAAGGACAATGCAGAATCATTTATGAAACTGGCTGGAATACCCGTTGGTGGAAAAGGACTGGTTGTTAACGGAAGATTGATTGGATCACTAAACAATGAGGATCTTTTTGAATTGGGAGATTGGGCTATTGGTTGAAAAATTCAGTTATGACGGCTGTGCTAAGCATTTTGGTTAGTACTTTTTATTTAAATATCCTTCCTATAACCGAATAAAAATTATTTTTACATTTTACATTCTATAAATATAATTTCGTCGTCACATTAGAAAATAATTTTATAACAAAACTGAGAATTGACTGATTTGACATCTTTTAGTTTGGGAAGATAACGAAGTGGACGCTGACACTATTATGAGAGTTTGTGCGGCTTTGGGAAATCCTGTCATCAAAAATCGAAACGCTAAACGATTCCAGATGCCATCATTTGAAAATTCTTTTAAAGTTGACGGTGACAAAGAAAGTGACGACTTTTACGTGGACCTTACAGTGGTCATTGATCCTGCATCTCGCACTGCTCAAAAAATAGCCGCTATCCTCTCCGCAGCTCGTGAAACTGTCGGACAATGGATGAAGATGCAAATTGTTTTCAATCCACCTGCCAAGCATTCTGAATTGCCTTTGAAGTCCTACTTCAGATATTCTGCTGGTCAAAAAGCCTCAGAAAAAATCATTTTCGAAGATATTCCAAGGGATCCCTTGTTCACTCAGAATTTCCACGCTCCTGACAACTGGATGGTGGAAGCTGTTAAAGGAGTTGATGACTTAGATAATATTCGCTTAAGAGATTTATCTTCAATGGTTGATAGTGTCTATGAGCTGGAACATTTACTTGTCGAGGGCCACTGTCTGGAATCAAAAACTGGTTCACCGCCCAGAGGATTACAGTTCACTCTCTCATCTACCACACATGGTTCGAATAACAAAATATTTGCAACTCTTTTCACTTTTGCAGTACTTTAACAAGTAATATTTCTGCCTTTTATTAGTTGAAAATCTCGACCGTGGTGAAAAGTCTACTATTGTTATGGCCAATTTGGTAAGTTATTAAATAAAATAAATGTTTTAGTGTCGAATTTTATTGTAAATATAATATTTCTAATTTGTTAATTGTTTTCAGGGATACTTTCAATTAAAGGCAGAACCAGGAGTGTGGAATCTGGGACTTCGTGAAGGACCATCGAAAGAGATATTTTCTTTAGAATCGCACAATATGAAACCAGTTGTAGTCCAATCTTTCCAATCAATAGTTGTTAAAGTCAAAGTGAAGCGAAACCCTGGCCAGGAAACTACGTCTCTTTTAGACAGCGAGCAGGAATCTGGAGGCATGTTTTTAAATATAAATTAATTTTAATGCTTGCTTTGGTTTTCTAATTGCGTTGATCGGTTTTATTGAGCAATTTTTATTTAACAACAGGATGGTTCAACTTTGGAGCTAAGAAGACGGACGGCGAGGATGATGTCATCAACATATTTTCTTTGGCGTCTGGTCATTTGTATGAACGGCTTTTAAAGATTATGATGCTGAGCGTTTTGAAGAATACACAGTAAAATTAAATTATTAATTCTATTTTACCAGTCTTGCATTGCAATTATGGTAGTTATATAAATATTAAATGACGACTTTTGCCTGAAATTATAGGTCCAAAGTCAAGTTTTGGTTTCTGAAGAACTATCTGAGCCCCACGGTGAAAGATATTTTGCCTGAAATGGCCAAAGAATATGGATTTGAGTATGAACTGGTTCAATATCATTGGCCTCGGTGGTTAAATCCTCAGCGAGAAAAACAACGAATCATATGGGGAATTTTGCCTGAAATGGCCAAAGAATATGGATTTGAGTATGAACTGGTTCAATATCATTGGCCTCGGTGGTTAAATCCTCAGCGAGAAAAACAACGAATCATCTGGGGCTACAAAATCTTATTCTTAGATGTACTGTTCCCTCTTTCTTTGAAGAAAATTGTCTTTGTTGATGCCGACCAAGTTGTTCGAACGGATTTGAAAGAACTTTTTGATTTGGACCTAGAAGGTAAATAACCATATAACATTTCTGACTGCAAAGTTTCGTATTTTATTAATTTTATAGGTGTATTAAATATCTGGGTTGTTTCTGTAGGAAATCCTTATGGCTACACACCTTTCTGCGATTCCCGGGAGGAAATGGAGGGCTTCAGATTTTGGAAGAAGGGTTATTGGAAGTCCCATTTGGGAAAACGAAAATATCACATTTCAGCTTTGTAAGATTTCATTAATCGACTTGTGCCAAACTTTTTGTTGAAGATATGAAATTTCAGTAAGATTTTATATTCCTTTTTTGTAGGTACGTCGTGGATTTGGTGAGATTTAGAAGAATTGCAGCCGGAGATAGGCTTCGGGGTCAATATCAAGCTCTTAGTCAAGATCCTAACTCTCTTTCCAATTTAGACCAGGTACGAAGATCAATTATCTACCGCTAATTTTTGTGTTATGTGTTGGAATTCGGAATATAATAAAATTATTATTATTATTATTATTATTATTATTATAAAATGTTTGTAAATTCTAGGATTTGCCGAATAACATGATTCATCAAGTAGGAATTAAGAGTTTACCACAAGAATGGTTGTGGTGTGAAACGTGGTGCGATGCCGGCTCGAAAAAATATGCAAAGACTATCGATCTTGTAAGTTGGATTTGCTTTTTTGCAAATAGAAATGATTGCAATATTTTCCTAATTAATGTATTCTATGAATTTGTTTCTTTTCAGTGCAACAATCCGTTAACCAAAGAACCCAAATTGGATGCTGCACAAAGAATAGTTCCGGAATGGAAGGGCTACGATACGGAAATTAGGGATTTCACGAAAAGAGTGCGTCAGGACGTAAAAGAGGAAATTCACGAGGATAAGCATACAGAATTGTGATACTTGTCATTAAGTAGTATAAAAATTTTGTTTATGTAATTTATTTAAATCATGCAGACGTATATTATTTGTTGAATATTATTGAAAATTAATTTTCTTCTGTTCATGTTGCTGATGAGTGGGAAGTGAAAGTTTTGCCATTTGAAAGCGAAGCTAGAGTGATTGATGTGTAATTGATATTAGATTCATTATCTCTTTTAGCATGTACTATATGAATGATCCATGAGTTGAGTGTTGTGCATGTTGTTGTGATATAAGTTCAATATAAATCATAATTATGTGTCTTGTATTGTATATATTTGCATTTATAATACATACATCACCAATGTGTAACATATATGTGTATTAAAGTGTGATTTCTTGAATTTTATTCTATCCTGACACTTTTCGCCAACTTTTATTTAATGCGTGACCCTGACTCAATTCATATTCCATATAGTACTTTACTTACCATTACGTTTTTCTGTCAAAACATTTGCTATACTCTGGAGAAGAGTATCATCACTTAGCATTTAAATAAAAGCATTGATACACAAATTCACATGCATTTGTCATTTAAAAATAAACATCATTAAAATTAATAACATTTCACCAGGTGATGGTACCAACGTACATTACCTAATTTTTACCTAATTTTGCATGCCCATATTTATAATGCTTTCATATCTTCAATTGCTTAGTTAGTTAGCATACTTTGTACAGGGTCCTCCTGGAGTCATCAGAGCAAATCATCAATAGCATTTATCTCTCATGAATATAATGTGTCAAAGGTGACTTAATTAGTTAGGTGTGGTGTGGGTTGGATAATGGGTGTTCATTCATTAGTTAATATATTCAGGTATTCTATATAACTATAACCTTCGGTCATGATAAGCATTTGTAACTTGGTAAAAGAGGAATACTCGACTCCTAATCCTATAATATATCAATCATACACGTTCACTCTATCTCCTATCACCTATACAATCCTCGCCTCCTCCTCGCTTCGGTTTGACTTGACAAGTTGACAATCGTACTGACGGAGCAAATACATACGATACACGTACACATCAAATAGTTTCATATATTTTAGTGCATGAAGATTCCTATTCCTGCTGCCTATATTATAATTAGTATGTATATGTCTTTACATGAAGTTCATGTGACGATTGGGATAATAATGTCATGAATCTCATGAATTGTATAAGAATGCGCGATTATGTAACACTGCTCTAGTTGTTGTAGTTTGAGCAACATGTTTGTTTCTTACAGTCTTACACCCAGCAGCCGATGCTCCAGGCTCCAGCCAATCCTTATGATTCGCTCGCAAGTCACAACAGAACAGTCCCATCTCCGAGTCTCGTGCTCCGAATTGACCTTGTCCTGTACTTAACTGCTCCTCTGAATACATCTATCTTGCTTACACAGCGATGACTCTGAAAGATATGTGCAACTATTTGCTATATACACAAATACATGCTCACAAGAGGATACATCTTATCTTATCTGGATGAATGCATATAGCACTACTCTGGATCTCTTCTATATATAAAACATGTAAGAATATGTCTTTAATAGGCTTATAATATACACAAATATATCTATTTGGAGTATGGTAATTTTGTATATTCTTCCGTGGAAAATAATTAATTATATCGAGTATATCAAGCAGTTCAGTAGTATATAGTGCTAAACTGATTCGTTGCCCTGTCTTTCCAGTTCCAGCCAGCACCAGAGAGCTAGAGTGCAGTTGTTCTGTAGGCACACAACACATAGCACTAGCACCGCAGCAGCAGAGAGAGTTTATTGTTGCATACGGCATTTAGGAAAAAGGTATACAAACAAGAGCTCGTAACAATACTCGTGTCAGAGAAAGATTTTGTTTACCGAAATACCGAACTGTGCAATAGGCTTATAATATACACAAATATATCTATTTGGAGTATGGTAATTTTGTATATTATTCCGTGGAAAATAATTAATTATATCGAGTATATCAAGCAGCTCAGTAGTATATAGTGCTAAACTGATTCGTTGCCCTGTCTTTCCAGTTCCAGCCAGCACCAGAGCTAGAGTGCAGTTTTGTTCTGTAGGCACACAACACATAGCACTAGCATAGCACCGCAGCAGAGAGAGTTTATTGTTGCATACGGCATTTAGGAAAAAGGTATACAAACAAGAGCTCGTAACAATACTCGTGTCAGAGAAAGATTTTGTTTACCGAAATACCGAACTGTGCAGTAAAAACTAACGATAATGCACTCCAGAAATGTTTGCAATGTTCTGTACAAAAGCCAGGCCAAGAATCTTGTTGGAGTACGAGCAGGGTAATTTATTTACGAACGATTATCTTCACATTTATTACTTTACTTACTAATGGCTTTAGATTTAATTAACATAATTGACTATTTAAATTGCTTGAAACTTTCTAAGTGAAAGTTCCAGATTTTGAAATTACAATTCTCACTTTTAGATCATGGTGGTCTGGTGTGGAAATGGGTCCCCCAGATGCAATCTTGGGTGTAACTGAAGCTTTCAAGAAAGATACCAATCCAAAGAAAATTAATTTGGGTGTTGGAGCATACAGAGATGATCAAGGGAAGCCCTATGTTCTACCCAGTGTCAAACAGGTCATTAAAAAAGATTTAATGAAGTGCTTTTAATTTTTAAGTGATAAGCTTAATTAAAGTGTTCCAAAGAACCGAATTACATTCTTAATTGTAATTGTTTGATTTGGAATGTACAGGCAGAAATAAATGTTGCGAAAAAAGGACTGGACAAAGAATACGCTCCTATTTCTGGTGTAGCTGATTTCACCAAAGGAGCAATTGACCTTGCTTTGGGAGATAAAAATGAATACACAGCCAATGGACTGGTAAACAAAACATTAAAAACTACTTTTTCTTTAAACTTAATTATTTTCATGTATTTATTTCTCCCATTCATAAAATTGTATGGTTTTTAGAATGCTACTGTACAAGCCATCAGCGGTACTGGATCTTTAAGAATCGGAGGAGCCTTCCTGGAAAAATGGTTTCCAGGAAATAAGGACATTTACTTGCCTGCACCAACCTGGGGAAATCATATTCCTCTCTTCAAACATGCCGGCCTTCAAGTAAAAGCGTATAAGTATTACGATCCGAAGACTTGCGGTTTTGATTTTGCTGGAGCTTTAGATGACATTAAGAAAATCCCAGAAAAATCGATTATTTTGTTGCACGCTTGTGCCCATAATCCGACAGGTGTTGACCCACGTCCTGAACAGTGGGCAGAACTCTCTAAGCTTATCAAGGATAAGAAATTATTCCCTTTCTTTGATATGGCATATCAAGGCTTTGCCTCAGGTAGATAACATTCTTTTAAATTACATTTTCCTTGACCTGAACAAAATTTCGGTTATTAATTATTTTCTCACTCATAATTTGCAATGATGCTTATATTTTTAGGTGACATTAATAAGGATGCCGCTGCAGTGAGATTATTTTTGAAAGATGGCCATCAAATTGCATTAGCTCAGTCTTTTGCTAAAAACATGGGACTGTACGGTAAGTATATAGTACATTTATAATGAATATTTGGAGTTTCTGATTGTAAGATTTAGTTATATCCTAATAGTGTTAATAATCAACTGCCATTCTTACTTGAAAATAGGTGAGCGTGTTGGAGCGTTTTCTCTGGTTACCGGCTCTAAGGCTGAAGCTGATACGGTTATGTCTCAATTAAAAATTCTAATCCGGCCTATGTATTCCAATCCGCCAATTCACGGAGCTCGCATTGCTGCCGAAGTTTTACACGATTCAGCTCTCCGGGCGCAATGGTAAATTCCAGACTGACATCATTTATACGATTTAAAAAAATTATTTTGTCATATTTTGTATGATAGCGATATGTTTAATTGATTTGGATTAGGTTGACCGAAGTCAAAGGTATGGCCGATCGCATTATCAGTATGAGAAGTCAACTTAAGGCAAATCTGGTGAAGGAAGGATCAACAAGAGATTGGTCCCATATCACCGATCAAATCGGAATGTTCTGTTTCACTGGGATGAACGCGGAACAAGTTGGAAAACTGATCAGTGAACATAGCGTATATCTGACGAAGGATGGTCGTATCGCCATTGTAGGAATCACTACAAAAAATGTCGAATACCTTGCTCATGCTATGCATCAAGTGACTAAGTAAAAAGGTTGTGTCATGTAAACTACTAAAATATCGAAATGATTATGTCTGATTGTTAGTCGATTATATTATTTGGTCCAAACTATACAATCTCGTCTCTTTCTATCTGTGGAAATTATATTGGAAACTTAACTGTATGAGCTTTAAACTTGTGAATTGAAAGGAGTAGATATTTTTAAATTAGCAACAACTTTAGGATTTTTGAGTTGACTAATTAAATATTGTTGCAACTAATTGATATGAAATTAGGGACAGGAGCACACAATAATAATATTTATGAATCAGCAGTACTTTTAAGTATACAATGTCAACACGAGTACCTATTGGTTAAATGTGGTGCTAAAAATACCTTCAATTATAAAAATTATAACTTTTCGTCACATTCGCTTTCACATTTTGCAATAGAAATGGTTTACATACCATTATCAAGGATTATAGAAAGTCTAAACTCTATAAGAAATAAATGTAATTGTACCATTGTACATACAAATATTACAAATAAAGAAAACATTGACGTTGAACAGAATGTTTAAAAATAAAAATAAATAGCTTATTTATTTCATCCTATCATAATTTATTATATGCAATCATTTCATGCATACCCACAAAGCGCGGAAAATAAAATGCAATCCCCGATAAAAATGCATGAAACCGCGGAAATAATATAGACTTTAGAAACGCTTCAGAAAAGGTTATCCTCCCGAAAGAAAGTTACTTACTCTTGTACAATCGTAACCGTATATACAACTTTCACTAAAGTGAAAATTATTATAATATTGAGTTAGGTTAGAATTCATCACTGACACTGCTACTAAACTAAGCCAAGGAGTTGCGTACGAAAACAAGTATCAATCTTCACCTCAGACCAGAGTGCACTAAGAGACTACAACACTGCAGTTGCCGGTGTTTTAGTCTATGCCTCCAGATGAAAACTTTCCTGTGTCATGTAAATGTAACATAACAACTCCAAAAGAAATTCCAGATAAGAGGAACTTTGAACTTGAGACGACGTTTTCGGATTCCATTGTATTTTCTAATAAGGATTGTGTTGAAAATAATGGAAGCTTCCGGTTTGGAAAATGATAGTGTTGGAATGGAAAACAGTAATTTACTACACGATAATT
>JABASI010006572.1:0-10728 GCA_019776505.1 Tomocerus nigrus
CAGAGCACTCCTTCACAGCATTTAGTATCACATTAGCTGCCTACTATCTACATGCGTTTTGCTACGGTTTATATATTAATTATGATGTTTGCAAACCTGATTGTATTAGATATTCCCAGAGATATCACTTGATACAACCATGACCCGTATGTCTTTAAATTTTATTCAAACAGAAAACTAAGAAAGCTTTTTTAAACGTTTCTTAATACAATGAGCCAATCCAGAGCCCGAGACTGAGTCTGAAAAACTGGTTTTTCTCCAACATGGACGGAAAAGAGAACTGTTCAAGAAGTGTAGCGAAAATAGTAAAATATGAGTTGTATGATTTCAGGTATATGACCATTTTTAATTTTCGTGCCGTTAGGTGTAGAAATAGGGCAAGGATAAAAGTTTGTGCAATTAATGCCATCCACAGCTCAAATTCAAATGGCGTCAAATAAAAACGCAGGGAAATGTATTCATCCCTGTGACAAGATAAAAAATTGATCCCTTCAGCGAAAATGGGGAAATATTTCGCGAACGGATAGTAATGATGACGGAAATCCAGATAATCTGGCCCGTAGGCGTAATTAATAAACGGGAATCTTTCCAGAACAAACCGATACCTATGAAAATTATCGTAGTAAATCCGGCTGCGAGGATTCCCGTACATATCTTTGATTTCTAACAATGATCCATTTACTTTGGCTAGTAGAGTTGACAAAACTAAATAATACAGAGAAACGTTTTGTGACTGGCGGAAAGGATGCACTTTGGAATGGAAAGTGGCAATTTCTTTTGATCCCAACTTGCCATGCTCTATAAATGTCCAGTAGCGACTCGCATGCCTTTCCGTGGATGATAGATATTTACCTAATCAACCACATTCGTGATTATTACACGAAAATCACGCAGCCAGCGTGAGTTTCGTGTAGTTGTTGTACACTTGACGCAATTTGATGCAAATATAACGTAATATAGTTTCGTCTTTACCACTGTGCGCAGATCACGGCTTTGCAGCGCGAATACTACACTAAATAGCCGCACAATAATTTCGCGCGCAGAAGTAGCAAAAATACCACACAATAACCACACTACCTATAAAGCAATGAATTTTATGAAATATTCTAACGCGATAACAATGTGTATCTAATACAAATATTTCATGCTTGAAGTAGAGGGAAAAAACATTCAAGTAAGTCCCACGTATACTATCAACAATCAACATATTCAGTCGTCGCAAAACTGTCATTTATTGATTGTATCTTCGTCCCTTTTTAGTTTTCATTTTCGTTCTGTCAGTTGTCAGTTCAGCCAGTGTCAATTACAGTTTTATAGTTTGTTTCAATGTCAGCAATCAAAATATAAAATTTCGCAGTAGTCGAATTTACGAACAACGAAATAAAAAGGAGTTTCGGTATTCCCATCGAACTGACAACTGACTATTCCATAAAAATCAAGAGTCATCATTGCGGCATCCAATGTTAACGCAAAATGTCACCAATTCACCAATCTCTCCCAGTGCCTAAATAATTTTATATTATATACCATATAGTCTTAAAGTATATTTTTCAAGCTATTTTGTCATTTCTGGATGTGTTATTTTGTATGTATAGTCAATATTCTTTGTCAAACATAACCAAAAAAAATCTTATATAGTTTATGTGTATTCAGTTTTGTAAATCAAAAGATAAAATCCTGAATAACTAACTTTTTTGAATGAATAACGTACATTTATTTGTATTCTTGTTTTGTTGGCTAACTTATTTAACATTTAATGAAAAACTTTTATAACGAATGTTAATCTGTTTACTGTATTGCAATAATAACTGTAAAAATTCCCAAATTTTAAATATATTATTATGTACTTTGCCACGCTTTCATATCTACGGATGATATTGTAGTGTAGACTGTGGACTATGATTGATATAAACGCTAAAATTGCATAAATAGAACACGATAAATTTGCATCATACCGGCACTCTAAAATCACATTGCAAAAATACCGTGATATGCAGGCACAATTGCAACGCTATTCTGGCTGTGAATTGTTTGCAAACAGGGCGGCCAAACCGTACGTGAATATCACGGCGCTAAACTGCGTGAATATTTTACGGGCTGGTTGACTGGGTATTTTCTTCTATTTCAATTCCAGAGCCCGTGAAGTTGATGTGGACTAGTTTGACAGGCTCACAATAAAAACAAAAATGGTAATTCTGGCTAAACTCAAACGAGTCCTGAATTTCATTGGGTATCAACAGCCGAAAACTAAATCTCCAAATATCTAATTGTGTTGAATGCAGTATCCGTGTGAAACATGACAGATTCTTGCTGATTTTATTGAACGTGGATCTGGTGACGACATTGATGAATAACTGCTGAGGATTAGTGACTACAGTCAATTTGTCTATTGACGTCAGTAAGTAAATAGCATATCTAAAAAATTGGACAAATCGGTCATATATAGCATGATAAGAGCATTCATCCGATCTATGGACTCCTCGACCATCTTCGTTTTTAGTCAAATCTGAGTGATTTTTATTAATTAATACAAAATAATGGCAAAAAATCCCTTTTGTATGTTGAGGTTCGTGAAAGTGTTGTATCTCTTCAAATTAGAATTTTCAAACAAAATCGGAATAGTCATTAGCATTTTTGTGTCGTAATCAGTTTCTGTGCTGTTGACGATGATGTACACTTGACAGTTTTCAATGCTGTTTATCCATTGTGAAAGTCCATTGATATGATATGGCCTGCCAAACACGAATGCCACTAACTGTGTGAAAACCAGAATGTCTACCACCAAACAAGATGGCAATCCCATATTCGAACGGATGATAAACGGAAATAATGTGTAAGATACTCTAATTGTAAAAAATCGGGTAATGTTCGATTTTAATCGATGTTCCAAACATACACACACCAATCCACTTTTTAATAAATGAAATTTTTAATTAGGTACTCGCTAGGTTAATTGCTCGCTTTTTATAGTTTTCCGCGAGTATGTATCAACGAATCTCTCACCTTTACTTTACAAGAAGATACCATAATTTATCTATGCTAAAAATGAAATATCTGAAAATATGTTTGCCACATGGAAAACGGATTTGTGTACGTTGATATTTCTATATATATGTCAACTTTTGTGTGACGTCCGCTTGCTTTCAAATAATCCGATCTAATTATTTTGTTGCGTGTTCAATTTCATTATTTGTGTCTGAAAGCTAAACTTAATTCACAGCATCTAATAAATTATTATTTTGTGTTCCTGTTGGAGATATGATGCATAGTTAAGCATTTAACATTAGGCGAGCTTTAAGTGCACAGAAATAATTAATATTCTCCGCCACTATACAGGAATAACCTTTTCCGCTGCCACGCCTGATTATAAATAGATTTTTCCACCAAGCATACCATGGAAAAATTTCGTAAGGGGAATACGTTATTTTTGACATGGACTGACATTAAAAGCCATTAAAATTTAAGTTACTATATTATTGAATTACATTTTATTAACACTATAATATATATATTTAGGAATACACTGTGAGATCAGTAATTGTATGGAAGAATCCCTTTTGCCTACACTTTTCTGCCTACACCTTTTTATCAACACGTAAAAACCTTTTTGTCAACACACCTTGTAATATTAGGATTTAAAATTTTCTAATAATTTTTGTTTTTTAGTGAAAATGATTTTTAAAATGTTTTGGACCTTGTTGGTATTTTTTTTCTCAATAAATATTGGGACAAGTATAGGTTCTTCTTTTGATATCCTTTTTAATCTGTCGACTATTCGTATTATCTCTAAGCGCACTACGCCCAGATTTAGACGGAATTTTTGGATTGAGAGATACTATTCATCTAAGAAATGACCACAATGGTGATTCTTGCCAAAATTGTTTTTAAAGGAAGAATGAGTGCTGAATACGGTAAAAACAATTCGAAAATAAAATATTTGACAAGGACTTAATTATGCGACCAGAGAAGGGCTATTCCCGTTTGCAGCATTATCCGTACAGCTGGATGGGCTATTACTTTTGGAAATGGGAACATGACTTCAATATTAGCGATCATGTGCGGGAATAAATACACGTTCGAAAAATTGAAGAATAATCCGATTCATATTTTCTCTGAGGAGTTTAAAAAAATAGAACAGGATATTTACGCGAAATATTTTCTTAAAAATAAAAGTTTATGGGACACATTTGTGCGAAAGGGAATTTTGGATTCAGGACAAAAAAAACATTGTCATACTTTCGAACAAATTTACGGATAACAAAACTATTGCCTGTAGTCACAAATAAATAATTTCTAAGTGGGCACTGAATTATTAGTAACAGATTTCATTAATTTTAGATACCTAGCTTCATAACATTGTACATTCGGCCTCGGCTGTTATGTACCTCGGCCAAGGCTACTATGTACCTCGGCCGAGGGAATCCTCGGTTCTTATGTACCTTGGCCTCGGCTCTTTGGAGGCACCCCTATAGAATACGAAGATTCTTTAACCCTAGAATGAATGACATAGTCACAATTGTGACTTTTGGACTTTGCAATCCCCTAGCTCAGAGCAGATTTGCCTGATAACCTCGGGATTTTTTGTATTTTTCAAGATTGTATCTCTTAGCTTATATTTTTAAATGGAGGAGTTTTGGTACATATTTAGCGTACTTAAACATTACGAAACATGAAAAAAGTTTTAGTTCATTCCGCTAAGAGATGACTTAGGCAGAGTTGTACCTTGTCACAATTGTGACTTAGCCAATTGGAACTCAGGTTTCTTATATCTGTATGCAAGTAACGTGACCAGCCATGGCGCTTTAAACTGCCCAATCAGTTGTCATCACAAATGTGCCTAAGTCATATTTTACTGTTGATTTTGGAAGTCATCCATTCTAGGGTTAACATGGAATTTTCTAATTCATGTACATTTAAGTAAGACAATATTATTATGCTCACTGCAGTCAAACACATTTATATTTCGACATCAAAAGAATAGAGACTGGACGAGTGACCTTATTTTTCACTTACTTGGGATAAATCCATAGTATCCCAGTATGTTATGGTTATCTCTGTGAGAAACGCGTCTTACAATTTGGAATACAAGATTGTTCATCAATTCATCATGCACCTTTCATTGCATTATAATTATTACTTCGCCGCATCAAAAATCCCACAAAGTATATCAATGCCTAATGTGAATATCATCACTTGCAGTTCTCGTGTTTCGTAGTTGTGAGTCAATAGTTTGACGAGAGTAATTAAACCATATCATTTCTCTACCATCAGGGAGGGTACCTATATATGTGTCTGCATTATATTTCAGAATTGATATTTTCCTCTGATAAAAATGTACTTAAAACTCAAACATACATAACATTTCTAGCCAAAAGGTTTAGTTGTTTGGAAATGTTTTACATTATTGGTGCGAATTGAGATAGAGACTAGTTGATTTTTAAGCATTTTTCTAAGGAATATTTAACGACCTTTTTTGTTTTGAAGCACAGGATAATATGCAAAATGTTTTTCCAAGATTCGCAATACTGACTTTATTTTTGTTTTTGATGACTGGATTCAGATTGTTAATTTTCCAATGATAATGGGAATCAGAGATGTAATGCTTATTGCAAGAAATGCGTGGGAGGATCCCGCATTGTCACTATTATTCACGAGTTGATGGACAAGTGAGTAGTAAGTACGTTCATGATTTATTCATGATGTCCTTAAATAGTGGCATATTTGTTTTTTTGACGTGTTTTTCATAATTACCCCGTTTTTGTGATACGTATATGATTCATTCTGTGAGCCGTAATTTTTTGCATTGTATTGTACGGATTTATTCAAGTGACAGCAACGGCCAATCAATTACACAGCAACTATAAAAATTGAGATAATTGGAAACGTTATAATATATTTTAAGTACCTAGCTATTCGTTTTTGGATTCGAATATTAAAATGAACCGTAAGTGAGCGCGCGTTATCTCGGTAGTAATACTTAGACCAATTTCGACTATTTTCAATAGTGTTTCTAACAGGCCTATCTGCATTGTTTTTGTATAGTTTGGTCAACCTCCGTCAATGCGTTTGAGAGTTATCGCTACCCTAACGGACGGATGGCGAGAATGTGTGATTTTACAAAATCCCCTTAAACGAATAAAAATACTGTCTTTATTAGGGCAACCTCTGAAATTAATTTTGGTTTTCGGGAATAAATGATTATGTAAAAATAAATATTTTCGTAAATATTTTTCATTTTGATATTTTAAAGAAAAGAGATAACTATATATCCGTGGTTTTATAATTTATTGTTAGGAATGGACGTAGGTACACAACGAACTGGTATTGTAGGACAGCTTACATAAGTCCATCATTCGTAATTTATCCACACAGTGTATATATACTAGACGGGTATTTACATACCATATTAATTACGATGTTTGTAAGCCTGTTTGTATTAGAAATTCCCAGCGATATCACTTTTTATAATCGTGACTCGTATGTCTTGTGAGGTATTTTTGATACCTTCACATGTAAAAGGTAGAGATTAGGTAGTTCAAACACCATTCCACTAGCTAAGGGTAAAATGAACTGCACTCCGCCAGATATAGGTATAATGAACTAGCTTCCGCCGACGTAGTTGTTTATTAGGTAGTATAAATGTAGCGCCATTGCCACAACGGTATTCAAATGAGGATATTTTTAAGTACAATCCGCCGACTCACAATGGCCTGCCTGCAAAAATAAACTGCCACTGGCATTTCAGGGCAAACTTGACTTGCCAACTTTGAGGTCAAATAACTCCCTTAAATGTCAACGTAGAAAGCTGAAACGGGGCTTGTTAAAAAGGCCTCAACGTCAGCTTTCCAGAGATACTTTGCATGCATGTGGTTGTAATGGCATGACCGGTCTGAAAATCAAAATTTTGACAAATTTTGAATTAATTATCTGGGAGAAGGGCAAATTGGGACAGCCAATTCTTTCACGAATGGACAGTCTGGAGTGCTGTCTATGAGGGAAAATAATCCCTAGACCCCTCGGGGACCCTCGTGAAAAGGTGAGCCACTTCAACTTCAGTGTCTACTAGTTGTGACTACTAAGTCCCATCAATACATTGGATTCCCTACTCCTGAACCTACTCCTGCCTTTCTAACAAGCCCCGTTCCAGCTTCCTACGTTGACATTTACGGGAGTTATTCGACCTCAAAGTTGGCAAGTCAAGTCTACCCTGAAATGCCAGTGGCAGTTTATTTTTGCAGGCAGGCCATTGTGCGACTGACGGAATGCAGTATAAAACAATAATTTGCAAATACTAATATGACATTTAAACTTAGGAAGATGGTAATGCACTCAAAATCTGCTATTAGCATGCACTGCATACTTTAACATTATCATCATGCACTTTCATCCATCAATACCCATTATATCCACTAAAACTACATTGATGACCTACCTATCCATGGAGAAGACATCCACCGATCGAGGTTATAAAAACCCAAACGGAGACAGTTTTTCCCCATTCAATATTCATTCCCAAAACCAATCAAACATTTAAACCGGCATCAGTCCGTTTCACATTTAATTTACTTTCATTTTTATTTTCCCATTTTATTTTTGGCTTTGAGCAATTCTGCCCAGCCTTATTAATTTTAGTAAATTCTAGTGCCACTGCCTAGTAAAAAATAATTAGTGATAACCTACCCCTGTTGAGCTCAGTTCCGGGCCAGTAAAATTAAACGTAATCTACGAAACTGCTTTGCACTTTCAAAATCGTGCCTAAATCTTCCCAGTGATTTTTTGGTTGATCTGTCTGTATTTGTGATTTCGTCGAGAAGACTCCGGATTCTAGAAGAAGACACCGCATCCCATCCTACACTGAGTAACAGGTTTTGTAAAATATATTTAAAATCATACCTACATTTTGCTACGCATAATTGCCTAGCTTAAAACCTCTACTTCGGTAGAGGAAGAATTGCCCATCAGTGGCCAATTCGCAATTAACCCCGGCGTGCATTGGCCTCCCGTGCACTCATTCTTCTTTTTGTGCCGAAATTGAGGTCAAATTATACTCTAGCTATTATATTCAGTGTATGCATAGAGCCAAACAATTACCTGATCCGTTATTTCTGACTTCAAAACTAAACCTAATGCGTTGCCTTTGCCTATTTATTTTGTCATAAATGTGTGTCTAATGTTATTAACTGTGGTTATCAAAGAATCTGGTACAAAATTAGAGTAGGGATCGGGCCTTAATAGAAGTATTATACTCTCAACAGTCGCATAATATTTCCCCTACCCGTAAGTTCTCATAGTCTTTATATCATTCAAAACAGAAAACTAAGAAAGCTTTTTTATAACATTCCGTAATACACAATATATTTAGATCATATGTAGATATTTATAATCAAACCAATTTGCTGGCATCCAGTGAGCTAAGGATGCCTAGCAAATATTGCCACGAGACCTGAAACATGATATCCTATTCATTCGAAGTTGTGACCTTGTTGAAATGCAATGTTCTGTAAAAAAGGCTTGAAAGTAAACCTATAAATTTAAATATAAAGTACATACAATTCTCATATTGTGATGCAATCAATTAATCCTCAGAATCCTCACATTCTCTTATATTCATATTCTCATAGTTCATTGGAGTTCAAGGTATGCCACCAAGATTCGGGGTTCCAGACATCCATCAACATCAGAAAATTGTGTACAATAAAAAGTAGATAGGAATAGTGCAAAAAGAATTAAAGTTACTCTTACTAAAAGGTTAAAAATAGTAGACGTAGGTAATATTTTACTGTAGTACAACCCCGAGTAAAAATATTGGAATTTGAATTAATTTTCTAATATTTTGGTTTGTAGTGAAAATGATTTCCAAAACGTTTTGTGGTTTGTTTATATTTTGTCTCTCAATAATCATTGGCTTATGCATCAGCATTGTGGTTCTTCTGATGGTGCCCTTTCTATTCTGTCGACTATTTGTATCATCCCTTAGCGTACTGCGTCCAGATTTAGGCGAAATTTTTGAATTGAGAGATACTATTTATCTAACAAAGAATTTTTGGAAGTACTCAATAATGGTGCTTCTTGTCAAAACTGTTTTTAAAGGAAGAATGAATGGTGACTACGTTAAAAAACAATTCGAAAATAAAATATTTAACAAGGACTTAAATATGCAAACAAAGAAGGGCTATTCACGTATTAAGCAATATCCGTACAGCTGGATGGGCTATTTGTTTTGGAAATGGGAGGATAACTTTAATATTGACGATCATGTGCGGGAATACACGTGCGAAAAATGGAAGAATAATCCGAATTATATTTTCTCCGATGAGGAATTAAAAGAAATCGAAGACGAAATTTACGTGAAACCTTTTCCTAAAAATAAAAGTTTATGGGACATCACATTGGTGCCAAAGGTAATTTCAGATTCCGGAGAAGAGGAAACATTGATGTTTTGGCGATCGCATCACGCAATAGGGGATGGTTACGCCTTAATACAGATTTTTTCACAAGTCTTGGGTGATGAAAATTCAGAAAAACAGATCGACGAAAATCATAAATTGGGATTGATCAGTTGGAAGTTAAAATTTGGAATTTTAATCAAAACAATTGTGTTCGGTTTTTATGATTTCACTGAGACAATACTAACACTAAGAATGCGGAAACTTTGGAAAATTTTGTATCCCCAAAATAATGAAAAGGCGCTTCATTTTGAATCAAAACTAATTCCAATGGCAATGGTGAAAGAAGTCTGTAAGATTCATAACGTTGGTGTTTCTGCAGTGATATATTCTGCACTGGCTTCGGGATTGCGGAAAGCCCTGGTGAAAAATACCGGATCAGTACCAAATACGTTCTGCTCTGCCATTCCGTTGTCATTATGCGACCGTCCTATGGGGTTATCCAATAATGTGTAAGAACAGATTTTTGTATTTAATTTCCATCAGTTAAAATTTTATTTTTAATAATGTCTTACAATAATCAACATCATTACAGAGCATTCGGATTTATTACATTTCCGGTAGGACAATCAGATTCGGTGAAACGATTAAAGATTATCAATGACAATATCTGCAGAGCAAAAACGTCAACGTTTCCATTCTTTTCATTTTATCTCTATCCTTTACTTTGTGCACCTTTTTCATTCATCACCCAATATTATTTTGATCCCAGATTTACCCCTCCCGTAGCTTTTGCTACTACACTTCCAACTTTTAAGGCTAAAATCGGCAAAGATTATCAAATGCAAAGAATTAGTTTTTGTCTCACACCTGGATTGCTGAGCTATAATAATCGTAAGTCATTCGTTAACCATCTATATATACTTCGTATTGCTTGTTTTACATATTTATATATGCAAGCAAACAAAAATTGTGAATGCGCTTAATAAATTTGTAACCGCCTTTTTTCTGGCAATTCCGTGCACAATTATAATTTCTCTCTAATTTTCAATTCAGGCTTCTTTATGGAATGCACTCCAAAACAGCCTGCTATTATGCAGCATATTTTAATTTTTGCATTTTTGGCATATTACTTATGTTACTGTGAATTTTGTTGTCTCTTAATGGTCATTTTAGTAAAAATATAGGTACCTATACCTAACCTGCGACAATATCGTAATTTTAGACTTTTGATTCTGGAAAAATAGTCAACATAAATATTTTCAATTTTTAGCATTTGGATTGACTGGCATAACCTACAATAACAAATTTCAGTTCGTGGCCAATGGACATAGTGCCGGCT
>JABASI010006573.1:0-10727 GCA_019776505.1 Tomocerus nigrus
TCGGCATAATCCATATGTTAAAATTGTTAGGCGGCAGAAGATGTAGATTGGCCAAATTAACTATGGTGAAAACATTGCGTGAAGCCAAGTGTCGTTCTGTCACACTCGACTACAACAAAAAATGTGCATGATAATTTCATCCTACTTTTTTGCTTAAACATGCTATAAATATATACAATAATAACAAAAAATATTCAGAGACTTTGAAGGATTAAAGATTAATTGATTTGTGTTTGCAATAGATGATAGAATCTTGCTATTGTTGTGGTACAAAATTTTTTTAATCTAAAGGTGAAATAGATAGAATAATAGATGTGCGTTTTCTTTACCTTACTGTTTCCAGTGTCAATAGTTGGTGTGTCAATTCCAATGGCCACTACATTTCGTTCCATGGTTAAAAATTTTGCAGCTGCTAAATCCAGACCTTTCGTGTATAGGAAAACAGAAATAATCGACAAGAATCAATCATTTAATTCCTAAATAAATTCGGTTTTTAGAGTACCTGGGTAAGAACAGCAACCATTTTTTCTGCCGTAGTAATTGATTTCATCCTGCCACCTTTCTCCCCATCCAGTCATCAAAAGAACTATTGACTTTTGAGGAATTTGACCGTTCTCCTTTTCCCATCTGCTTAGGGTAAAAATTAAAATCCTTAGAAATTGTTTAATTAAATTTGCCTATTAACTTTTGAATTGATAAGCTCAAATTATTATAATAATACTATTTCCCGAAATATTTATTTTTCCACATTTTATATATATTTTGAAGGATAAGATGTCATTTTCAGTTTTGAAAAGTTGTTTTTATAATAAAATAGAATTTTAATAATCAATTACCCGACAATATCCTGCTTGGTTATTAAATAAGGATTCCATTTATTATCCATGTAAACTTTTCTTGTTACATTGACCAAAACAGCATTTACTTGAATAAGGTTGTCCATTGGAATTTCTTCGAGTTTCCAGCCATTTTCATTGTAATGGTATGGAGCGTCTACGTGAGTCCCCGTGTGCTCTGAGAGTGTCATCGAATAAACACTTACCCTTCAAACAATTACAAAAAAACCGCAAAAAGTTATTTTTGATGCAGACGACTAAATCATTGACAAATCATGACAATGTTTCTAATTATGTTAAGAAATTGCAATTCGTAGTTAAAATCCTAAGTTTTTTCACAATAAAGCAATTACATTAGCAATTACAATTTCGGAATTTTACTAATTAATGCATGGTTCCATATGTATGTTTACTCATCTATTTTTTTCATAATACTAAGACAAAATTTGTCAATATTTTGTTATCTATTATTACAAGGTCTTTGTTAAAGTATTTTAATTTTAAGAATAATGATTATCATGAAGTTATCTAACCAGTAACCAAGAGGAAGTCCTTGTGGGGGAGGTTGGTCAACAGCCAAATCCAATTTCCGTTCGAATTTTCTATATTTAGGGTGAACACTCTCATCAACACTAATCGGATAGGTCAGGTCAATTAACTCGCAGGTTGATAGTGTAAAAAGCATCAAAAGTAACAGCAACATGTTTTTGAAGTGATTCTACTCCTTTTTGTACATGCACTGCAATGAAATGAGCCATACGAAGGAAATACTCGAAGTAGAAAAATAGAAGAAATGAACTGGAGGAGAAGTCCCAATGAAAAATTTAGTATTTTCCTTGAGTTCGTTCTACCCGTGTGCTCTAAAGTAGGTCAGTTCTCTTTCTGTTGATCATTATATATTATAGTCAGTACCCGTTCTCTCCTTTCTTGTTCATAATGAAAAGTCCTTATCAATTTAGAATGAGGACTTTGTACTCTTTTCAGTCTTTTCCTTTCAATCAAAGCAATCACGATATTCTACATTATTTAGCTTGAGTTCCTTCCTATACTCACTCAATCATTCTTTGTTTTCACAGTTTTTGGGATTGTGGCAAAACAACATTTTCTCATATGCGAAATTACTTTCCGACAAGCCTAATTGAATTGAAGCTTTTTTCAATGAGAAATTCCCTTAACTCACATGATAACATATCTAGGGAGTTTATAGGTAAGTATTACACATTATCTATATGTATATAGGCACCTATACATATACATTGTTATTTGTGCCATTAATTACTATGTCCAGTTAAAACTGAGGATAATTAAAAGCTGTGTGTACTTTTTTCATTAATTTGTCCACAACACTATATCTAGGTAGATATATATAATTTACAGTTTAAATTGCGTCTGTATCCCAGTAAATTATTATACACACAACCGAACAATTTTAATAGCTGCGTTTTTGTTTGTCATTTTGAAAAACTGAAGATCTAGATACAAATGAAACTCATATTATTTAACTCGAGAAAACATTTTAAATGCGTAACACTAATAGCATGCTTTTGAGCTATAGATAAGCATTAAGGACCAGTATGAACTATATGAACTCTGTTTTGTATCGTTGTATTTTGTGTACACGGGACCTACAAGTTAGTAACATTATGGTTTGCACTTTGTACAATAATAATAACCCCAGAGCCAGATCAGATAAAAATGTGGGGTTTCCATTTTTGAAAAGCTGGCATTCTAACTGAAAGTTATTCGAATGTCAAGTTAATATTATTTGATCTGTTTAAATTAAAATTGCATTCGTCACTCACTGCAGATTAATTCAGATTGTCGTTTCTTTCCTAAAAATGTTGACTTGGCTTGCAGTTTTTGACCCCGAATATCATTGAAATTGATACTTGACTTGTTATACTGTAGACTAATCTTTAAGTTATATCTGCGGTTCTGGATGCAGTTATTTATAGTATATAGAGCCATATGCCCATATGACAAAAAACTTGTGGATATGTCTGTATGTGTTAAACGAGAAATTTATTTATTATATTTTTACATTTTGACCATATTGTAAAATTTTACAAAGTAATATTTAAATGTAAAGCAATATCTACCTGTAAGTAAAAGACATAGATATTTAAATGACTGCAAAAACTCGGGCGGGGGCTCCAGTAGCCCGATCAAGTTTGACGGGGAAGATGTAGACGGTGAATCCAACAGGAGGCACAAATCGTAGATTAGACAAATTTTCAACGATGTACACATTTTTGGACGCCAAAATCGTGTGGCTTGGGTAATTCTAAAATCAATAGCGATTATCAATTAATTAGCAATAATTTTGTAAATGTATTTAAAACATATATAGGTATAAGCAAAACATAAATAATTAAAATAAATTGAATACGATTATTAAAAAAAAGTTTATTAACGATCACATATCCCGGGTCAAGTGACATAACATCAATCCCAACTCCCACGGCGAATCTCTCACAGCACAAAAAATTAGCTGACGTCTCATCGATTCCAGGAAAGCTGAAGATGTTATTTAGGTAGTCCTTTCCCAAATACTCCTCTTTACTTTTGTACTTTGTGTCCCAACCAGTTCTTATCAAGACTATTGAATCCGGAGGAATTTTTCCAAATTTGGCTTCCCAGCTTAATGATTAAAACAGTCATTAACGGAAGGGCAAATATTAACGAAAAATTATTGACCGGTAAAACATACTCGATAAAATCTTGTCTTCTGACGACATAGTCTCTGTGGATGATGGTACCAAGGACTTTATGAGAAATATCGACATTTACTCCCTTGACGGCAAGCAGTCGCTCGTTTTCAATTTCATCCAATTTCCAAGATGACTTATAGGAATGGTAAGGGGCATCAATATGGGTCCCTGTGTGCTCTGATAATGTATATGAATATTCAGCAGCCCTGTGAAATTAATTTAATTTTCAATAAACATGCACAAAATGTCAGAAGTACCAATTATTAGTGAAACCTTTTTCTATAT
Source organism: Tomocerus nigrus (assembly GCA_019776505.1). Classification (NCBI taxonomy): domain Eukaryota; kingdom Metazoa; phylum Arthropoda; class Collembola; order Entomobryomorpha; family Tomoceridae; genus Tomocerus; species Tomocerus nigrus. Next base: position 3,833 of record JABASI010006573.1, read on the forward strand.
TACATTTTCATTTTATTACTGCATTAAAAATTAATTAACTTATATTTATATATAGGTACTAAAAGTAATTCTAAGTTTTTTAATTTTTAGGTAAAAATATAATTTATTTTACAACGACCCCTGATGAGGGCAGTATCTTAGCAAAATAAATAAATATGATGGTATAATACTCCACCAAGACTTCAATACAATAATCGAATTGTAAAACGAGAAATGGCATTACCAATCGTTGACACCTCCTTTCTCACGGTCCACAAATTTTTCATATTTTCTGTACAGAGGCCAAAACACTGTGTTGTTTTCATTGATACTCCAACTGAGATCAATGTAAGTTTTACCGTTGCACAAACTGCAAGATAAAGTCAACAGTGCAAAAACAACTTTCATTTTCACTTTATATTTGACCACTTTTACCTTTCACCATTTCTGCTGTACTCTGACTGAACGAAGTATTATAGGTATACCTAGGTGCTTTTCTCTAAGTATATATTATGTTCTCAACTTTCAATTGTATAAATAAGACAATGAAAAACTTAGCAAGTGTTTTTTCACAATGCCATGCCATGTTATTTTTATGTCAGAGGAATCTTATACAAACAGCAAATGAAATAATATAATCCAATTATAAACTTCCTAACCACAAGCCAATAAGGACAACAACTACTAAAAAGTGGCATCGCATAATAGCGTCCCAACAGACAAATCAATCAGCAGCCAGCAGCCAGTTCATTAATTTTTAAACAATCTCGAAGCACTTTCCTCGTCTGCAAAAAATTGATGGACATAGCTAGAAGTACTTATTAGGTAGGTTTATTTAGGTGGTTTGATGGGTTTCTTGTTGATTGCAATAATAGGCGTTAGTGAACTCTGAAAAGTTGGCTCCACTCCACAGGGGAGTAAATAATTCTGTTGCCAGGATTTTTCCTTTTGTGTACGAAAGGCACAACGACGGTATAAACATTTCGTTCGTGAATGCTAAGAAATTACAGGGAAAAGACACTCAAATCCATCAACGCTAGACAATTTCATTTAATTTTTATAGGATGCTTCTCCCAGGATATTCATTAATTGTTTACCTACCTAAAAGAAAGTCCCATCGTTAGTCATAATATGTCATTGACCCAAAAATTATGAATTTTCATTAAAAACGTCATTGACACAAATATTATGTATGATAATAACGATAAAAATTCCAAATAAAATATGAGAATCCTATAAGTGTTCAGATTCAATAATATAGTCCCAGTCCCAACCCAATTCCAAGTCCCATCCTCTCGCTATAGTCCCTAGGACCCAACAAGCATAAAAGCAAAAAATATTTTCATGCAAACTATAGCCAGTGTACAGGAGGATGTATTTGAGTTTTCGCTAAATCATTTATGAGAATGAACTATATTGATGTTTTCTTATGGCTTTTAATGAACGCATTACACTACACGTTACGGGTTCTCAACTACTTACATTTAAAATGAGTTTGAACTTTGAATAATAATGTGAAGATAAAGTTTCGGTGTTAGATTCTTGAAAACCAGGATACATGCAGTTGATACACTTTTCTTTAAATTGATTTTTGAGATAACTGTTTGACCTTTTTAAGATTTGTTTTGTATATTATTGTTATTTATCAAAATCTGTTGTTCAAAGATGTTTCTGCATGTGCTGATTCATAAAATTTGAAACGGAGCCTTAACCTTTGTTTGAGGGTAGAGTTAACCTGTGGTTATCTAAACCAAGAACAATAAGAGTCTAGACTCTAGATAGTCTAGAGTGATCCGACAAGACTGACAAGAGCATTCATTATACGCTGCCCTTTATTAGAGCTGACTTTAGCCTTTATCAGGTATAAACTATATATAAAATAAGACGGTTGCCGAAACTGCCGATGTTTGAAGACCAGATTTAATTTTATTACACTAAAGAATGAAAAGTTGCAAATGTTTGTTGATATGTACCTGTACCTGTAGCTAAAACTAAGTTATGAATATTTCCAATGTACCTACTTCATTGATTGAATCCAGCATAGCATTATTCCAAGACTGAAAATAAAGCATTTATTTTCCAGAATTACCATTAACATAATATATGTAAAAAAAGATATATTTTATGCTCTTATTACTGTTTGGAATTCTGAATGAAATGGCTACCATAATTGTGTGGTAGATATTTTTTAAATAAAAAACGTTTCCCTTTCAAAGGTGTGTACTAATTCCAAATCTATTTAAATAGGTAAATATATTTCATTGTAGCAGCTACTAAATCAACATTGCTATGTACATTATCAGAACTGGTTAGCAAAACTTAAAGTTTGGTGATTATGGGATAATCTAATTAGGTACTGTACTTCATGCAATTAGAATTCTTTCACGAGTGCTGATTAGTGATATCTAACGTAATTTCTGTTAATGTTCCTACGCTGGAATGAATGATGCAAGAAATTCCCAGTAGAACTTATTAAAAGTATTTCTTTTGTAATCCGGTACAATACACAGATAAAGAACAGATCCTTGGTATGCCTTTAAATAATGATATTACATGTGCTTGCTATTATCAACTACCTAATCGAAATAATCGAACTAATGTCTTTTTACAATTTTCCAGTTGTAATATATAAAGAGGTCTTTATTAGCGTCTCATCAGTTCTTCAAGAGTTCACTGAACGCTACCACTACGAACGATCGTAGTAAACATCCTGAACATTCATCAAAAACTCTTCAACAGTCTTCAGCATTAATAATGGCACTCATATCCAGAATCTTGTCTATTTTATTCGTCATTCAGCTCTTTAGTCTACTCGTCAGTGTCAGCGGAATTCCATTACAGGGTAAGTAGCATTTCAATATTTAAAATTCATTTTAGTACAATTATTACAATCTCTTCTTATCAGAGCTACAATAGAGCACCTGCACGTGCTTTATGGTAACTAGAGTTACCTTAGAGCATCTCATTATTTTAACTTAGGTTAGGTTAGATAGCGTTAAAATAATTAAATATGCTCTTAAAGTATCCGGATTCCTTGGAGCCCCTGCACACTGCACTACTGCACAATGCTCTAAATGAACTCGGGTAATTTTTTTCAATTCTTTAACATTGTAAGTGTACCGTGTCATTATTTTGTCAACAGGAAGCGAACTGGGATTTCGATCAGTTCGCCAAAATCATTATGAAGATCAACCATCTTCTATGATTCCAGGCGCCCTGGATAATTACGACAAAAGTGGCGGTATTGGGGATGGAGGCCTCATTCTCATGTGATTGTAATTTCCCTGATGCCACAATGAAACCACATGCACCTCAATTTAATTTTACTTTCAAATGTAACCTAATTTTATAAATAGTGGACTTTGGAAACATTAAATATGGTTTTCGTCAAAATTAATCTTTGACAAATGGTACTACTAATTTTCGGTGTTAGCGAGCCTTATCACTAGATAAAATGAAATGTTAAATTAATATAAGTCTTCTAAATCTATAAAATCTTCGTCCAGAATGCTTAACAGTTGTTACGAAAATATAGCTTGCGGGGGATATTGTTTTGGGAATCCATTATCTTTTATGATTTTACGAAGGACTGTAGCCGAGGCTTTTGGAATTCGTGGCCTTGATGGATCACTATAGTTTACCCAGTGGATTCCAAAGCGTTCAGAATATCCCTAGAGTTTTAAAGATCATTATTAACAACAAATGAAATAATTTTTACATTAAAAACAAATGCAAAGTATAAATTAGGTGTTTAAAATTGTAATTACCATTGCCCATTCAAAGTTATCCATCAAAGACCTAAAATATTGGCTCAATTAATTTTTGGCTGGATACTATTAAATTAAAAATTGTTAGTGAATCACACAGAGAAAGATTTAAAGCATTTTTATTACCAGGCTGTGTAAGATGTGACATGACAGCCGTCGATAACAACAGCCTTCAGGAGATTGTTAATGTAGCCGTTGTAGTAATCGATTCTTCCTTGATCTTCCAGGCCAACCGAATTATCATCACTAAATCCATTTTCAGTCACGTAAACTTCAGGATTTCCATAAGTCGCCTTGATCCAGTTCAGCAGTTTCCTAAATCCCCAAGGAACCTAGAACACGTGGGATTTTTACATAATTTGATATAACATGGAATAGGAAATTAATTAAGTAAAGAACTTACACTTTTAAGCCAACTGGAAGCAGAAGCGGGCCATTTAGGGTCTTGGGTTTTGTGTGTATCTTGGTCATCTATTAAATAATGAAACTACTGTCATTGCTGCTTTTTTATAAATAATTTTCAATTTTAAATAATGAATGGTACCATTCCATCCTGGACTTTCCTTGTTTTGGTGCTCTACCAGCTCAGTTGTATAATGGTTCAAGCCCAAGAAATCCCACGATCCTTTGTACACCAAAAATATATTTGTAAGTTTTTCTCTGTAGCAATAAATAAGGGGACAATGAATTTGTTGGAATATTTGTTACCTCTAAGAGCCTCAGACCATTCAGGCTCGAAAGATGGCAAACGAGAGGTACTACGACCTTCTCCCTTACTTTTGGCATCGATAAACTCCCTCATTACATCAGGGTACTTCCCAAAAAATATTGGACTGGCAAACCACCCGTGCTATAAAACAACGCGGAATTGAATTTAATAAACATTTTAATTGTGGAAAATGCACACAGAATTGTAATAATATTAAATAACATAAATCTACTTTTAGCCAAGTGCACAAAATTGGGCAATACTATCTTTTTCATTCTGCAGTTTCATTTTCCTTGAAAATCGACTGTTTTTAATTTAAATACCTTGAATTGAATCGCTCGTTCAGCCGCTGCGATGTCTAAGGAATTCTCGGTGTCCTTTGGTTCATACCTATAATATATTAGCATTTAGATAGCATAAATAATATAGTTGTGAAACAGAAAAAAATAAATATTGTAAAAAACAGAACTTAGAAAACGAGAAAAGTAAATTTTATTGCAAAAAAAGGTTTTGTAAGTAATGTAAATAACAAAACTTATCTTACCACCCAGAGTCGATTGTGATTCCGACGCGGCCGTGTTGAAATGGCTTGAACTCTTTTTCATAGACTCTATAGGCTCTGGCGTGGGACTTGAGAATGGTGTGGGCACATTTATAGGGAGCCTCTGCCGGTTCGGATATTCCAGGAGCCATTATTCCACTCGAGTAGCCTTTTATATAATTTATTATAAATGCATACTAGCTGGCATTAAATATTAAAAGTGCATTTGGAATGTCTAAAACGAAATAGCGTCAACGGAAAATATTTAATGTACATACCGTGCATGCAAATGACCCAAGCTTCGTTGAACGTAATCCACGTTTTTACACGGTCCCCAAACGTTTTGAAAACCAAACGAGCAAAGTTTTCGAAATGGTACACCATTTCTTCATTTTGCCAGCCTTCGTTGTTTTCTCCCATCAACGCCAAAGGCAGGTCCCAGTGATATAACTGACAAAAAGGACAGTTTTAAATGTTAAAAAGGTTTTTGAAAAACATTTATTTTATTTAGGGGCATATTTATTGACAGTCACATTTTCTTAGAGGAGCGACAGATTTTCGTCCTCGGACCGTCAGAAATCAGCGGGTATAGCAGAAAAATCCTATTACATACTTGAATGTAATTTAGATGCTTTGTTGTAAAATTTAATACTATTTATTTAAGCTTAAATTGCAGGGATTTAAAAAAATAGGTTTATTGTTTGTTGTGCAGTCCAATAGTGTCATTTCTAATTGATATTTCTCAACACTTCCGTCACACACACACACCTTTTCAAAATCATAACTTCCAACCAATCTGAATTCTTTGATTCAAGATTAATTAATTTAAATACAGTATACCTATATAATTTTATAAACATTTTGAGCATTTCACTCGTCACTCGTACAATACCCTTCAGTGTCAATTTGAAAAAGGGCCTGTTTAAAATGTCAATCTCAATAATTCAAATATGGAGCGGTCTCTTGTTTCCTATCCTTAAGAAGTGTAGTGCAATAATATGCCATAAATATTCGAAAAAAGTTACGGTTATCATAGGAGTGACATTCTTTTCAAGAAGTCGGTCAATGAGGTTGTTGTAGTAGTCGATACCTGCGAAGTTAATCTTAGCCGTGGTACCCAATGGAAGAATGCGGGGCCAGCTCAGGGAAAAGCGATAATAATTTGCCTGTGAAAACAAACAAAAACAAAACAGCAGTAAAGCCGAGGATGCTTGGAAACAAAATTTCCTGATATACGTCTTTAGTATTTACATAATTTAATCATGAGTGGTATGCAATATTTTATATGATTATAAAATATTTTCGTTATTTCCATCCATCCAAATATTTTAACATACCCCAAAACATGAACTACTTACGATTTTAAATACCCACCGTATAACTCGAATTAGTTCACCCCCTCGATATAGTTCACCCCCCATGGGTGAACTAGGTATTGTATTTTCGCGAAATTTTGGCCACGAATATGAAATTTATATGTAATTTACACTCGTAATAGTTCACCCCTTGGGGGTGAACTATTAATTTTTCGCGCAAAAGGGTGGTGAAATAATTGTTCACCCGGTCTAATTAATTCGAGTTATACGGTACCTGTAATTATGGGAAGTGTCCGAACGGATGAAATAGAACTTTCATTTCTTTTTAAAAAAATGTCAGTATTACAAGCGTTAATCAAAAAATTGTGAAGGATTAAAAGTTCAATTAGTTTTTGAACTTAGCAATAAAAAGTACTATTTTTTAGAAATGTTGATTTAAAATAGTTATACTTACACTAACAATTAGATACATTATATTATAGGTGGTATGTATTCTGTATCTTCCAGAAAAATATTGACCAAAAAAAGTTCAATATTTAATTAAAAATAGTTGGATCACTTTCACTTACATTCATACTCTTAA